>JAOTQJ010000072.1:1953931-1966645 GCA_025642045.1 Solanum sejunctum | reverse complement strand
TTGTTATTAACTAAAAATCTCTTCTTCAGATAAAGTCATCTTTTCACTATTTTTATTTAAATTATTATTTAATTAAATTTGTAATATTAATTTTTAAAATATGTGAACAAAAGTAATAAAATAAATACTTCTAGCAATACAAAGATTCATAAATAAATTTAATTTTTTTATAATATTTATTATCAAATGAGGTACAAATTTAATTACATATAAAATTATTGCATAAATTTTTAATTTTTTTATTATTAAATATGGTGCTGGATTAAAGAATGGAAATAAAATGAAACGGGAACCGTTACCACTACAGATATATGAGTAGTATATATAATACTCACCTACTTTGGAAGCGTTAAAGCTTTTGATTCGTCCAAACGAAACCTTTTTTTCTCTTTCTCCCTCTCGGATTCCTTTTTCCCGCTTAGCGAATTGTTGACTCGCACTGAAATCTTTTGCGATTTCTTCTGTATTTCTCTCTCTCTCTCTCTCTTGCTCTTATTGGTATAATTTCGTTGAACCCTAAGTTTTTTTTTTCTGAAGGAATAAAGTTCTCTTCCCTTTGAAATTTTTGGTAAGTGTTGGTTCTGCGTGAATGTAACGCTGCTTTTATTGTATTTTTTTCTTAAGTAAGAGTGGAGTTTCGAGTTGGAAAGTCTTTGATTTGGGTTCCATTTGCCTATTAATACTTCGTTTAGTTCTAATCTTTCTGCGGAATTCCTATTTTTGATTAACGTGAGGGTTCTTCGTTGTGTGTCAATTAATCAATCATTTATGCTTAGTTTTGGGGATAATTGTTGTCTTAGGAGATGAAATGTATTGTTGAATGTTTAATTTTGTTTGTAGGATACCTGTGGTGGTTGGAGGCTGGATTCCAATAAGATTATAATTTACGGAGCTCGAAGAAGGAAGAGGTTTGGACAGCCTGAGGACTATGGATGGGAAGGAGAATAATGCGAGTAATGGTTCAAACAAGGCTGTTTCTGTTCTTCCTAAATGTTGCTTGAAGGCTAGGGCATATGATCCTGAACTTGAAGTCAATTGCCACTCCACTGTCGTTTCAGGATGGTTCTCTGAACCTCGCTCATCGTATGGTAATCAAACTAAATTAATACGATTCATTTTAGTTAACAGTTGTGTTTAGGGTTCACATGTTTTTGTTGACCTGTTCTTCTTGTTCCTTCAATTACAGATGAAAAAGAGAAGGTACTATACTTCAACAATCCAATGTGGCCAGGTTAGACTTTGCTTATTCCCTTTTTTTGGGTTATTATTATTCTTTTTACCATGAGTCCGATGTCTATTGGAAATAGCCTCTCTACCTTGGAAGATTGGGGTGAGGTTATGAACACTTGTGGGATTACACTGGTTATGTTTTGTTAATATGACAATGGTTGTATTGTTTTGTTAATATGATGACAATGGTTGTATGTTTTTGTTAATATGACAATGGTTGTAAGTTTTTGTCAATATGACAATGGTTCTTTTTCTTATATCCCTGCTTTGCGCTAATTTGCCTCTTATCTTATTTTATTGGGCAGAATTTCCTCAGGACTGATACTTAAGAATTTGTTTTCAAACAGTAATCAAAAGTTGATTAATTTTTAACTTGCATTTTCTGTTAGCAGTGTTAAAATAATACTTGAGGTCTGTATTTCCAGTATGTGTGTTAAAGTCGGACAATGATACTTCTGGTTTCCTGTAACAAATTCCTGTAATTTGGTTTGCTAGTTTAACCCCTAAGATAATGCATAAAGTTTGACTTCTATTCCATATTAAAGTACTCAACAATGTCGATTCTCTTATATCCTTTTTCATGAATGTTTACTAATAAAAATTGTTTCTTCATTTGTCTTTTCACAGGAGAAGCACATTCTCTGAAAGTAGAAAAGATTTTATTCAAGGGGAAGTCAGAATTTCAGGAAGTTCTGGTTTTTGAGGTGCAGCATCTTGCTCTATTGTAGTTTTGTGCTTTAAATTCTAGCTATCAAATTTCTCTCAAGCTCTTTTATCATCTTCCTTATTTGTGTATTCGTACGTGCAGTCTGCAGCTTATGGGAAAGTTCTAGTGCTAGATGGCATTGTTCAGTTGACTGAGAAAGATGAATGTGCCTATCAGGAGATGATAGCCCATCTTCCTCTCTGTTCAATCAAATCCCCTAAGAAGGTAACCATGCATAAATTTGGTCATACAGATTTCTTTCCCTTTGATTCACACCCAATGATCAACAAAGGGTTTGCGAATTTGTTTTCTTGTTTTTGAATCAGAGTACACTGGAAGAGAGTGAGCCTTGTGTCCTTGAGAAATGGATTGACATGTGTTGTTTGCGTGTGCGTTGCGTCTTTGTGGCTGTGACAAACTGAGACCTAATCTTTTTATATGTACGTCCATCAAGAAAAGATAAAACTATGTGATGGAACCAACCGAACACTCACCTTTAAGATTTCATCATCATATGGACGGTCCACTTCTCCCAAACCCTTTGAGGTTTGCATATGTGGACTGATATAATCTTTTTTTTTTTGAATAATATTGTTGTCTGAGTGGCTTGCATACACCTAGACTATTCTACCAAGTACTTCATCTTCCTGCCTACATTGTTATTGGTAGGTTTGTTTCGTAGAGTCTCTTAGTGTTTAGTCTCTGTTGGGATTTTTACCTCCGTCATTTTGGTCCAACTTTACTATCCAATAGACCACACCCTTGGTTGTTGTGTGGACTGTTACATCATTCTCTTGGTAATTTGATGATTGACATGGTGGTAGCTTTCTTAATCCCGTTGCTCTATATATAGGCTCATAGATTTTTTGTTAGAACTACACCTTTATCAGCAACTCATTAGTTTTTACGGAATCTGACAAATTCTATGTGCTACCGTTTCAAGAGGAATCCCTAATCAGCCTTCAGTTCTCTTTGCATTAAGTCCAATGATGAAGATAGAATTTGTATCTCAAGAGGATTTCTTTGTTTACAACCCCTTTCTTAAGCTCTATTTGCTATATGTTACTATCATTTCCGCATACAAGTCTAGAACAATATCTGGACTGGTTGAATGGAGGGTATTTGACTATGTTGCTACTAATATAGGGAGATGAAAGTAGGACATGCACACAAATTTGTTATTCATTTTATTTTAAACTTGAATGCCTTATCTTTGATGTGAATCTGTTTTTTACTATTGCTTGCCTTTTTTCCTTCTCAGTTTTACCATTAATTATTTTTTTATCAACGCAGGTTCTGGTTGTTGGGGGTGGTGATGGTGGAGTTCTAAGGGAAATTTCTCGACACAGCTCTGTGGAGCTGATTGATATTTGTGAGATTGATAAAATGGTTATAGATGTGAGTAACAGATCCTAGATGCATGGATTGGTTCTTTTGCCGAATTTCATTTTAAATATGTTGTATTTTCTTCTGTTGCAGGTCAGTAAGAAGTATTTCCCAGATTTGGCTATTGGCTTTGAGGATCCTCGTGTCAATCTTCATGTTGGTGATGGTATGAACACTTTCATGTGTTGCTTAATCTTACTAATATGAGCCTGGACACCAAATACCGTATATTTTCTACTCTGATTTTTAGTTATTAGGAGAATACTGCGAAGGCTGAGAAGGCCAGGGTAAAAGATAGCACCCCCCCAGAGTATCATTTTGGTTATTCTGGCACTCAATGTTTTGCCTCAATATGGATGCGAATGATTCCTTAAACAGTTAAAACAAAACAGCAGGACACATGCTTTTTCTTATTCCTGAAATTTAATATCCCTCTTTTATCAGTATTATATCTAGTCGAGCAGTATATGACTTTCTTAACAATTTTGACAGCTGTTGAGTTTCTGAAGAACACACCTGAAGGGAAGTATGATGCTATCATAGTTGATTCATCAGATCCTGTAGGTACGTGACGTGCATCTTTTTAATTATACACTTCTGGACTTCCCATGCAGCATTCTACTATCCGCAGAGAGGCAATCCCTTGTCCGAATAGGGCAGGTCTTATTTGTTGAAGATAGAGCATCTACATTTCACGGATTATCAACGATTGAAAAACTGCATGTATTTTTGGGTAGATATACGTGTCTTTTGTTAGAGAACACAGAGCTTCTTTTGTTTGATTTTTCTTGTTTCTGTTGGATGTCCTTGTTCAGTTTATGCATCGACTCTATATATCTACTCTTGTTTGGTGTGGGAATATTTTGATTTTGTACCTTGCGCTCGTAAAAAGGTGGGTTTTGCAGCTTCTAGTATATTCAATCCAATGAACTTCAAATTAATTGTTCTCAATGTCTTTCATTACAGGGCCTGCGCTAGAGCTTGTGGAAAGACCGTTCTTGTCAACAATAGCCAGGGCATTAAGGCCTGGCGGTGTACTTTGCAACATGGCGGAGAGCATGTGGCTTCATACTCATCTTATTCAGGATATGATTTCAATTTGCCGTGACACATTTAGTTCTGTTCATTATGCATGGGCCAGTGTTCCTACATATCCTAGGTATAATTTATGAACTTAACCGCAAGTGCCTTGCAAGTTAATCTAGCCATTTTATTTATTTGTTTTCTTAGTTGTGTGGTTGAGGGGTAGAGGGAAATTGTCAAACATGCTTCGACTTAATTCTTATTGAGGATTGTCGTTTTACGTCTTATGCAGTGGTGTTATTGGATTTATTCTGTGTTCAACTGAGGGACCATATGTTGATTTTAAGCATCCTGTTAATCCTATTGAGAAGTTAGATGGCGCTCTTCAGCATCAGAGGGAACTTAAGTTTTACAATTCTGAGGTAACTTGTTCTGTCCTAGTAAAAGCAATTTCGTATCTGCTACTCATTACATCACCGTAAATCTGCTTCAAGTCTTGTATGATTTGGGATAAATTGTTAAGGTTTGGATACAATTTGGGATAATGGTTGTTTCGAATGTACCAAGACAAAGTATACTAGCTTGTCACTTTATCTACCAGTTTGCTCACTCTACCTGTACCCCGACACTTTGAACTAGAGACTTTTCTACCATTTGAATTATTTTTTAAATTAGTAGTTGGTGAAGGGTTGCAAATTTCAGAGAACTGCCTTTGAGTTTAAGCTTCCTTTTTCTGTTCGATTTCATCCACCAGCATACCGCTAATACTTCTTTTTTTGTGGGTGCATATTTGTGTGTGTATGTAGTGTGTGTATATTAATTATTAGAAGTGTGAAAAGTCTAAGTCAAAAGTTGAACCACTAAAATATTCTTTAAAAGTTGATTGATCATTCTTTTAGTATAAAATATTAATTTTCTATTAAAATGAGTAATCATAGCTAGACTTCATATATATATATATATATATAAGTATTGGTAAGGAGTCCTATTTTATAACTAGTAGTTAAAGTCATAAATTTACAACTAGTAGATAAGTATGCACATGGACATGCGTTTATCTTAAACACTTCCCCTTGGATGTCCATGTTTAAAAAAAAAGTATATATTGCTTGCTACCTCATTAAAAACGAAAAACTCAGTGGGACAAATAATGAGTATTTATAAAGTAATGCGTACGTTTTCTTTTTTCTTGGACATCCAAGGAGGAGTGTTGAAAACAAATGCATGTCCATGTGCATATTTATCTAGTAGTTGTAAATTTATGACTTACTTACCTACTAGTTGTGAAATAGGACTTACCAATTCTTACCTACTAGTTGCACCAAATTTGTGCCTAAAAATAGACATTACTTAGAAGAAGAATTATTACTCTCTATTTCTTTGCTCTTCTGTTTGATTTTAATATTCTGTCTTAATTTTAATTTTATAACACAAAGGACCTTTCATCCTTTATGGACCTTTACAAATTCTATGAACTTTTATTTACAAGTTCAATGTTTTATGTCATGTACTTATTTTCTTCATCTTTAGCTTCCAACAGTTTAAACTTCTCATTTTTTTTTAATCAAATCATATATGTATTATTCAATACTTAAATGATACACATTAGAGCTTTCTTTATTACCCTAATGAGGTAAAAAATTTGAGAGGTAGAAAATTTGAGATTTCATATTTAATTAGCATACATCAACTTCATCTTTGCTCATTGTACAAAAAGGTAACTAAATTATTAATTATAAATTATTATCACTTTAAGAATGCAATTAACTGTCGTTACTTTTCATTATGTAGTCTATTTAAATCCATACACTTAACGTGTAGCCCGATCAAGTTCAACTAATTATTTTATGTTGGAAGCACATGAAAAGATTATTGTTGTTATATGCATAACATATTTAAGTTTGGATGAGCACAAATAAGGGGGCCGTGAACTACAGCCACATGCTTTTAGAAAATCTCATTTCACCTTATGATGCTTTAGAATTAAATTGTTCTATTGGCTTTTCATTGTTGGAAGAAAAAGGTCAGCATAAATTTACTTGTTACATTTTTTCATCCGAGTTGAAACATTTTATGTATTTTAATTTATTTATCCATTTCATTTGATGTAATATAACAAAATAGTATAAAGTTTGTTCAAATGATTTGATTCTTAGGAGATGAAAGCCAGGATAGCATTCGAATTACTCTCTCTCTCTCTCTCTCTATATATATATATATATATACACACAAAATGCCTATGTACAAAATGCCCATGGTAAAGTTACACGTATACTAATTCTAAATTTATAGGTCTTGACCAATTTCACACGCACACAAAATCCAATTACACCTGACATTAAAAAACATAATTACTCTAAAGGTATTTTAGTTGGTTGGGAGGTTATATAAACATATGTTTCTTTTTATCCTTTGAGGTGGTCCACTGGTTTGGGCTTTGTGATTTTCATATTGGAGATTTGAAGTTCAAAACTCCTCGTCAACAAAAGCAATGGGTTTGTCTTCTAGGTTGAGTTTGTCGCACTGGGTTTGCAAGTTTCTATGAGGTTTACCCTGTGCGTGCCCAAAAGAATAGTGGTTGCAGATTCTCCTTGTCATAAAAGAGAGAAAATAAACATATGTTTCTTTTTCTCCACTCTTTTCTGATTAAGCGTCAGTATCTAGAAATATTTTTTTTTTCAAATTGTACACAGAAATTGTACATTATCCCAAAAGAAACAAGGTCCACCAGTTTGACAATTAAAGGCGAAATTAGAAATCACAATGAGCATCCAAAGATTTCTTTGGAGAAGTATTTCTTCCTTTTTTGAGCTCGCCAAGTAGTATTAAGATATCACTTTTAGAATTTGCACTTCTCCTTTAGTTTATACCTTGTAACATAAGCATGTTGCTCAATACTACAATTCATTGTGTGCCCAATTGAAATGGGGTACATGCGCAAGGTGCGTGCCCAAAACTACTATATATATGTGTGTGTTCTAATTGGATCGAGTTGTTATATTTTTTTATTTTGTATCTTCTCATGTAGATTGTTTATTATCAGTGAATGTGTCTTCAGTAATGTGAAATATATGCTGTTACCGTACAGATACATGGGCAGTGGTTAAAGCAAAATTGCTCTGCACACGGCATATAAGCTGGTTAATTCTATTTAATTTTAATGTACTGACATTAAATTAAATTTAAATTTGACAATGCAGCTGAATAATGTGATTATTGTGTTTTTGTGCTCAGTCGGAAATTTGTTTCCTCACATCCAGTGACCGATGTTGAAAATTCTACTTTATTTCATCCACCCTCCTGAAGAGAGAATTAACAAACCATAAAAGCTGTCATTCTTCCTCTGACAGATTATGTTTGTTCCTTTAACAGATGCATCAAGCTGCTTTCGCGTTGCCGTGCTTTTTAAGGAGGGAGGTGAGCAGTCTCTGTGATAGCCCCCGTTCTGCAGGAGTCAAGATTTAAGTAGTTGCATTTCTATGAAATTATTACCCATTTCGTTTCCTTGCTGCTGGAGTAAACGTATTGATATCCATCTCGTTTGTCTCGCGAGTAGCACCAGGAAATGTAGATGCGGCGATTTATCTGTGTGGTTTGTATTAGTATTTGATATTGAAGACATGAACATGTAATATGCAAGTCTCAATAGTGTTATATCTATTGTTGACTTTGTTGAACCTGGTAGGCGTCTGTTGGTTGATATTGTGACTTGAATAAATATGTTATGGCACCACCCATTGGCATATGCTGCCCTTTCTGGTAAATGCTTGGAAAATTTAGTGATTGCTAAAATATGTTGGAAGCTTTAGTTCGAGTAGGTATCGAAATGATTAAAAGCAAATAAAAAGAGTGTATTGCTATAATTGATTGACTGCAGCAATGATTTTCATATTTCATTATTGGTGATGACGGAAATCTAGAAGTTGAAAATAGCATAAAGAGGAAAGCAAAATCTGATTGGAGGCGGAAGAGTTGAAAACACCAGACACATTTTCTCCTATTTTGTTCAAGATCATTCAAATGTGAATTTAAATGACCAGGGCCAAGACTTCTGGCCCAAGAGTAGTCCTAATAACCATGAACTTTACAAAAGAAAAGGGGATCTGCGCCAGCATGCAACCCAGGCAAGTAACAGTATTGCTGCAGACAATTGAAAATGGAAAAAAAAAAAAGATCAACATCCCATCACATTCTTAACCTGGTAGGCATCCTCAAAATGAAAATCCATAAAATTGTTGGTAATATCATTTGGCTGGGAAGCTTAATTATGCTCAGTCAGTGGATGAGCATACATATCTATTCAACTCTACCACAATAATACTAATGTTATCCCTACTACCCTGAGCAATTGCTAACTCTGCTAGAAAGGAAGCGGCCTGTGCTGCAAGATTTTCTTTGACACCTTCGCTCGACTGATCATCTATCTTATGGGATTTGCTTTGTTGGTCGCACCTCCTGATTGTTTTACCATTCAGGCATCTTCTGGTAATGTCACACGCAACATCATTGGGAACGACATCCCATAGACCATCACTTGCAAGTATTAAAAATTCATCTTCGTCACTTCTTTTGCTGACTATGACTTCAGGATCTGGTATCACGAACGGTTTGAGGTACATATCACCTACATCAATAAGGCATTCATCAGAAGCATGGTTTATTATTAATTTGCCAAAGTGCTCTGATCTGCTCTGCAGCGAAGAGCAAGTTTTCATGCGTTCTTCATGTCCACAAAATAATTAAACAAGTAACAGATCTAATTCGATTGAAGAATCTGACAGAATGGTGAGGCAAATTCCAGCTGATCAAAAAAATGGTGGAAAGATCTAAAGTTGAACCGTGTCACAAAACCAAATTCTTTGCTGGTGAATTTCCATCTGATTTCTCATATCCATTTCCGTGAAAGCCTTGACAAATATCAGAATTTAGGAATGACCTGCAAGCGCAATAAGCTGAGTCTTCAACATACCTATGGATCTTGAAGTAGCAAGAACTCCTAGGACTCTCTGTCCATTCCAATTTATGACTTTCCCACCTGAATTCTCAATTCTATCCAGCTCATCAGGTCTGTCAGGCTGCGCTCATAGAGGAACTCGGTCAACAAAAAGCATTCCATTTCAACATCAAAGACATCTACTTGATGCTATCAATCAAATATAGAAAATGTCCAGAGAAGTTGAGTACCAAGTTAATTGATACCTATCATATCTACAATGCAAATTCGGGATCTCAATTTGATGGTCTAGGGATTGATCACCAAGGCTACATCCGCCACTGGTCATATCATGACTCATCGTCAGATTTAATCATATGATGAACATCCCATAAAGGACCAGACCTTTGGTGAGTTACGATCATTGCAATAACAGTATACAAACGCTTGTATATAAGGATGTTAAAAGATGTACCAAAGTTGCCAGGCTCCTGGTTAGGTAGGACCTTACGAAAGACCATATACCCAGAGGATTTACAATGAAAATAATATAAAGATAAACAATATTGATCAATATTTGACAAACCGGATTTCTAGGAAAAATATTGATGCCTTCTCTTTTAACTTGACACGATTTACTTTAGAAAAATCAAATTTATGGTTTTAACTTAAAAATATATATGAACTATACTAAAGTGGTCACAAATTTTATTGTATTAACGTATCACAAAAAAATTAGAACAAAATGCTCTTTAATTTTATTGTACTTCCCTATCCCAAATTAATTAAATTTTGAGACTTCTTTTTGAAGTTTAAAATAGTTAAATTGCTCAGAATTTAAGATAAATTTTTGATATCTTTTTCGTATTTGTCTTTAAATGTTTGAAACCTTTTTTTATAAATTACACTATATAAAGAAACTATAATTTAAATTTTATTTTTGAATGTTTTAATTGCCACACAAATTCAACTAAAATAGGACTTAAATATTAAATATATGACAGAAAAAATTAGAATGAAATAGTTGCCTTCAAAAACACATTTTTTATGGACTAAAAAAGAAAATGAGACTTATAAATTGAAAAGGAGGGAATAACGGAGAGTAAACACTACTCCTTCTAACACTCTTCCCTTTTTGATTCGTGGCAAAACGAATGTCATATTACTCTAATTGAAAATAATTTACCTTTAAAATTCTCCTTTTATTAAGAATAAAAGGATTCTCAGCCATACAAAAATTTAAAAATAATTTTAGACCACAAATTTTAAAAGTCCTCCTTTTATTTTTTAACACCATGCCAAATAAAAAAATATCATATAAAATAAAATAGAGAGAGTACTTAATTATGCTGGTAAATTCTGTTTGAATAAGTGAACACAGAAATATTTTCAATTTATTTTTTATTATATTAATATAAGAAAAATTAAAACACTTACAATATTTTATGAGTATAATTTTTTAATATTATAAATACCATTAGTCTAATTCAATTTAAGTACAAAGATTACTAATTTAGATCTTACGTTTGTTTATATCATCCCTCTTCATTTTGGTGATTATAAATTATAAAGAATTCTCGTGCTAGTCGGAATAGCATATATACCAAATGAACTAAATACGTTGGATATCGATAGGTGCGAGAAGGTCGATCCGAACGTCTTGATAGTAAAAAAAAAAATAAAAAAAATTGAAGACGTTTACCTTATGATCAACAGACAAAGGTAAGGCAACTCCAGCACGTGAAAGCACAGCTCTTGAATCTCCACAATTTGCAACAATAAATTCCTCCTCTCCAACCACCGCTACCACCGCCGTTGATCCTATTGTCGCCGTCTCCGCCCCTTCCTCATTCACCTTTTCGTCCATTTTACGAAAACTCTCCGTCATCACTGTCTCCCAATTAATACTTTTCTCGTCATAATCTTCTCCTTCTTTCTCCGAGACTTCCTGTATCACCAGACGGTGCAAAAACTCACGGCACGCATACGCTACACGTGACCCTCCATGCCCGTCGTACACTCCAAAATAATCATACTTCCTGCTACCTTTACTGAAAAAACCTGGATTAACCGTCACCGCGTCTTCCATTTCCCTTCTCCGGCCGATCAACGATATCGATCCATGTGACCAGCACGTGACCAAGTTCTCCCTCACTTTTTTCACTTCACCAGATGTCCCTAGTTGAACTTGTTCATCAGTATCAGTTACGGTATTATTGTTCTCTGGTTTTTTCTTCTTGTAATGCCTGTTGTAATTGTCGGCGAAGACATTGAAATTTTCCAGTAACTCAGGCGACGGTTTACGTACACTCAAACGCCTACGGCGAGTGTCACTCAGATCTACTTCTGGTAATCCACCGGACTCCAGCAACGCCGTTAACCGGCAACCTTTTTCGGTCGCCTGCTGCATACCTTTAAGGTTATCAATCATTTTTATGTGAAGACCGACAACTGCATTATGATGGAAGTAGATATTTTTGCATAATTCGGTCGAAAAGAATGAGAAAGGAGAGAGCTGAATACTTTATTGAATAAACTCTATTGACGACGAAGAATATTGACCGTTGGATGGAATAGGATGATTGCTTTCTGCCACGTGTCGGTGATGAAGAAGGGGCTCGTTCGGTGATGAGAACGTAATGATGAGTCGGACGAGGACTGATACAGATGGACGGTTTGGATGAAGGAAGACGAATACGTGGCTAAAAGATATAGTTGGTTAATCGATACGGATTCCCTAGGAAAAAGAAACTACTCTCCCAGAATTTATGTAGCCCCTTTTCTAAATTTTTGGTTATCCTATTATATTTTTTTTAAATAATTTAATTAATTTATAAAAATAAATTAAATTTTATACAATCATTAAAAAATTTAATTTTTAATCAGATTCTTAGTTACTATTTGTTTTGTAAGAAAATAAATTTAAAATAGAATGCAATTTTTAATTTTTATAATTAAATATTAAAAATATGTTATTTTTAATAATTCAGTACAGAGATATTTATTTTAAAATGGAGGGAATAGGATGTACTATTGTGTAAGTAGGTGGGAACATTAGGATGTACAAATGGGACATGTGGCGTTTCTTAGTTGCCAAAGTTTCTGGTAAAAGTATCTTTCTTTCTGCGGTTTGGTGGACAACAATATTGACTACTCCTCGAGAATTCAGGGGACACGTGTTTCGTCTAATGCTTGCTTCAATCTCACCCTTCTTGTTTACGTGCCCACTTTATTCTTTCGGAGGTGGTTGAGGGTAAAGTAGTCCTTTCATCTTATATTATTTGAATTTTAAAATTTTGAAATATTTAAATTGTTAAAAATTTAAAATAGATATTTTGAATTTTTATTTCAAGAATAGTTCAATAATTAAATGTAAAATTACTTTATTTTATATTGATTAGAAATATAAGATACTTTTTGAATTATTTATTTTTTA
>JAOTQJ010000072.1:1876397-1889365 GCA_025642045.1 Solanum sejunctum | reverse complement strand
CCAATAAACACCACTGTCAATATATATATATATCCATATATCTACGATCAATGGTAAGCAAAAAAAAAAAAAAAGAAGTCAAACCATACTATCTTAGCCAAAACACCATCAATCACTAATATTTTTACTAATATTTACAAATATATTTTCATTAGCCACTGATTCTAAAGCTGCTAAAGCTTGATATTTTCAATTGTGTAAGCATTTCTATTTCTATAGTTCCTCCGTCCAAGATTGCTTCCATTGATTTGTCAATACACGTTATACACAATGGATATTTTGAGAAGAAATTAATGTTGGACTCTTTTTGATCCAAAAAAATCTGGACCTGTTATTATGAATTCACATTGCTGGTGATTCTTCACTAATTTTATACATAAGCACCATCTCAAAAATGCAAGTATTAACACTGATTTGCAAAGCAATAGTATCAACCAACCTTTGGAACCCACTTATTGTGTATCATAAATGACACCTTTTTTCACCTTGTAATCCACATACCTACCTGCGTTGGTTATTTAGTTTATTACATTCATAACTGCTTGATAAACGTAAAATCAAAATCAACATGATAATTTTAATCAAAATAACAATCACGCTACATATACCAACTTCACCACTAGGTCAGACACCAAAATATCACCAAATAACCGACAGGATGCATATTGTTACCAAACCTTTTATCTGATAAAACTTTGATCCAAATAAAATATTCAAATATTTCAACAACCCCACCAACTTGTATAAAATGTGTGGCATTATGTATTTACCAAAGAACTTTAAAAAAGATTCACTCATTCTTATCACATATTATACTAACACTGTTACCAATCAATTAACATATCAATTTTTTGCACCAATTATTCCCAAATTTACCCTAGATTCATAAAAGAAAAGAATAAAAAATAATTCAAATCACAATCAAATTCTACAAAAATTCAATACCAATGATACTTTACACAAAACCAATACCAACAATCCTCACATTATATATAACAACCTCACTAATTATGCTACACAACTAATTTGAATACCAAACTGTCACCAAAGTATGCCATGATACATTTGTTACTAATTTTTTTTCTTGCAATCATGGCTGCTATTAATAACTTCAATTATTTCAGCATTCCCATCAAATTGTATAAAAGATAAGTTAGTACATATTTATATTGATTTCTAACTTCGCCAATTACGTTCCCAAAATGTTATAAAAATATAGCAACATATATTTTCTTATTTTCATCATCCATGTTATTATGAATTCACATTGCTGGTGATTTTTCACTAATTTTATACATAAGCACCATTTCAAAAATGCAAGTATCAACACTGATTTGTAAAGCAATAGTATCAACCAACCTTTGGAACCCACTTGTTTTGTATCATAAATGATATCTTTTTTCACCTTGTAATCCACATACTTACCTGCGTTGGTTATTTAGTTTATTACATTCATAACTGCTTGATAAACGTAAAATCAAAATCAGTATGATAATTTTAACTAAAATAATAACCACGCTACATACACCAACTTCACTATCATGTCAGACACCAAAATATCACCAAATAATCGACAGGATGCATATTGTTATCAAACCTTTTATCCGACAAGACGTTGATCCAAATAAAATATTCAAATATTTCAACAACCCCACCAACTTGTATAAAATGTGTGGCATTATGTATTTACCAAAGAACTTTAAAAAAGATTCACTCATTCTTATCACATATTATACTAACACTGTTACCAATCAATTAACATATCAATTTTTTGCACCAATTATTCCCAAATTTACCCTAGATTCATAAAAGAAAAGAATAAAAAATAATTCAAATCACAATCAAATTCTACAAAAATTCAATACCAATGATACTTTACACAAAACCAATACCAACAATCCTCACATTATATATAACAACCTCACTAATTATGCTACACAACTAATTTGAATACCAAACTGTCACCAAAAGTATGCCATGATACATTTGTTACTAATTTTTTTTTCTTGCAACCATGACTGCTATTAATAACTTCAATTATTTCAACATTTCCATCAAATTGTATAAAAGATAAGTTAGTACATATTTATATTGGTTTCTAACTTCGCCAATTAAGTTCCCAAATTGTTATAAAAATATAGCAACATATATTTTCTTATTTTTACCATCCATACTAATAGTATTACTAGAGAAAACACCAACGTTGCTCTCATCAAATAAACCAACTCAATGTCAGTATCAATATCTATACCAACATCAATACCAACACAACACCAAATTCATCACCAATTATGCATACACAACATTTCACTAACAGGCAATGTTACATTTGATGCACTCAACTTACTGTGAGTTTCATTAAATTTGCTCTATCTACATTTATTGCCTTTGTTCATTTATTTGTAAATACCAAAAGCATTAACTGATTCTAATAAATGTGCAAATCCCATATTTTCATACACAATATATACATTTCATTTACCAATTCAAGTCATTCTATTTAAAAAATAAATAAATAAATATGAACAAATCTGTTCTATCCCATCTTCCTCCATGGGGAATTAAAATCGACACATTTTCATAAATACATCTAATATAAAAGCAACTCCACAACCAATCTTATTGACGCTTTGTTTTGTTCCTATATTTTTTATTGAAGCTGTACACTTTTATATAAATCTGCTCTCTAAAGTTGAAAGAAAAATCTCAAAGAAGACTCAATTCATTTTTGTTATGAGAATTAATAAATGAATTAAAAATTAAATAAGATATGTAATTTATTTTGGCTTTCTATCCACTGGTCCTTTCAACTAATTGTTTACTTTGACTTTGGTGTAAAAATTGAAAAGTACATACAATCATTACATATTTTAATTGAGGAGAGATAAATAGTACTAATATATTAAATGTAGTCGTTTCCCATTGGTTTGGTTGCTTTTTATTTTAGTCGATTTTTTATCATTTCCCTATGAAGAAGTCACTATCTACATTTATTGCACTACCAATTAGCAGATTTTTATAATTGATTTTATATTTCTTTTTCTTTTTTTTTTTTTAACATATTCCAACTATTATGAACATTTATGAGAAGATTCTACAGACATTTGCTTGTAAATATTTATTGTGGACATAAATATATAAATATATTCTTAAAATGCATAGAGAAGTTGTTTCCCATATAACATAATTAACCTTCGTGTAGCGTTATAACTCTAATTATCGTATAACATTTCCAACAAAGTTTTTTATTTTATTTTGCAAGAATCCTAGCTAATTGTTTTCATACTAAAGCTGTAACTAATGCTGTGCAAAATTCAGGTCAAATTATTAATTCAAATTGACTTTTTATTTATTGGACTTTTAGATCGGATTATTGGCTTATTCATTGGTTAACGATTTATACAAAAATATTAACGGATTGTCGGTTATCGATTTGAATTTTAGGATTTTAATATCAGGAGACCCGATAACCCGATACCAGACCGATATAAATTACTGCTATTTCTTAGACCCAATTGATGAATTGGGTGAATTCCCACTTTGGCACTTCCTAATTTCCACAATCCACATTTATTACTTTTATTTCCTAGGGCCATGTATTATTATTAGTTTTATATTTCTATACTTTTATTACTCCTCTTTTATTTTCAGTTTTTAACTTTTAACAATTAGGAATTTAGGTTTTACTGTTCGCATCAGGAATTAGATACTTAATTGAGTCTTTTGACTATACATTTTGAGTTCTATTTTAAAATTTCAAAAGTTATTGATATCTAGTAAAGTTACTTTAAGTTGAGTTGTATGGAAAGTTGAAAATTGGAAAGGGCAAGGATTAGGGAATAAATTGAGAAGTCTTAACCTTTTAATTGTTAACAGTTTACCCGATAGCCAAATCGATAAAGGTCAATAACCAATTAATCGATAATTGATAAATCGATATCTTAATAGTTTATCAATGATTTAGTATATCTATAAATCAATCACTAATAAGTAAAATCGATAATACTCAAAATCGAATCTAATCACCCGATACGCAGCTCTACTGTACACTTAAATTATGTCCCCAATTTACAATTTTAAATAATGTCTTTTTTTTTTTTAAATAAGAATATCAATCATTTTCTTACCAAAGCTGGAGACTCAAAATTACGACTGGAATTCAGAAATTTAAACATGCTTTTGATTTATTTTGGAAGAATGATGAATATGGCTATGAGCTTTTTGATATAAGGGCATGTATGAACTTCCTACTGTTGGAGTTCAGTAACGATTATAAAGGGGACAAAAATCAAGCATAGATGATTTATACCAAAACATATAGTTGTGGATATTTAAAAACAACAACTCAAAATAAAGGGTCGTTCGCAATTTCGCTGTTGGTCTTTAATTTTTGCCCCTCGAGACAAACGATTTTGCAACTTTACAAGGATTAGATGGAATACAAAGTAGCTATATTAGTATCAAATGTTAGAATGACATTTTGCAATTTCATATAGAGACTTGGTACATCATCATCAAGTCAATCAGAAAAAAAATGATAGTAATTGATAGCAGCTCCTATTGGTATAAAATTCCTATCTTGTGACCCCTATAACAAGTGTGAGGTATTTCTAAGTCAAATAAACAATAATAACATACCTAGTGAAATCTCACAAGTAGGGCCTGAGGAAGGTAGAATGTACACAGACCTTACAACTACCTCATAGAAATAGAAAGACTATTTCTTGGGAACACTTGTCACAAAAACTCATAAGCAGAATTAACTAGATATGAAAAACAAGAAAGAAATTGAAGGAGAAAGTGAACAGAAAGAGCGACTAATAACGAAAAGTATATGATAGCAAGTAAATACGAGACAATTAACATATATAAGGCAGCTAAAGACAACACTGGACAACTCCTACTACCCTATTATACCCCATGGCCAGACGTACTTCCTATTAGCCTATTAGATTGCTACTCTAATTCTCGACCTCCACTCCTTTCTATCTAAGGTCATGTCCTCGGTGAATCAAGTTTCACCATATCTTGTCTGATCACCTTCCCTCAATACTTCTTCGGTCTACCTCTACTGGAGTAACCCCCCAATTCAACCTCCCGTACCTCCTAATGGGAGCATCGGTACTCCTTCTCTACACATGTCCAAACCATCGCAGTCTCACTTCCCTTATATTATCAGCTACAGGGGCCACCTTTAGCTTTTATAGAATGGTCTCATTCCTAATCTTATCACTCCTAGTGTAACCACACATCTATCTAAACATCCTCATCTTTGGGACCTGCATCTTTTAAACATGTGCATTTTTTATTGGCCAACACTCCACCCCAAACAGCAAAGATGGTCTAACTACCATTTTGTAAAACTTACCTTTGAGTTTAGGTGGTATCTTCTTATCACATAATACTTTAGAGGCAAGCCTCCGTTTTATCCATGCTGCCCCAATATGGTATGTGACATCATCGTTGATATCGCCACTACTCTGGATGATGGATTCTAGATACTTAAAGGTTTCCCTCTTGGGGATAGGTTGAGTGGCAAGTCTCACATCAATGTCCGCTTCATCCCTCGCCACACTGAATTTGCATTCCAAGTATTCTATTTTGGTCCTGCTCAGTTTGAATCCTTTGGATTCCAAGGCGTGTCTCCAAACCTCCAACTTATCATTAACTTTAGTCCAAGTCTCATCAATCAGTACTATGTCATCTCCAAATAGCATACACCATGAAACCTCCTCCTGGATAGATCGCATTAGCTCATCCATCACCAAGGCAAACAGAAAAGGGCTTAAAACAAATCCTTGATGAAATCTCATCTCAACAGGAAAATACTTTGATTCTCCTCCCATCGTTCTTACCCGAGGTTTGACTCTGTCTTACAAGTCCTTTATCACCCTAATATATGCCATTAGGATACCTTTCACCTCTAGACACCTCCATTAGGACATCCTTCGGAACTTTGTTATAGGCCTTCTCGAGATCAATGAACATCATATGAAACTCCTTCTTTCTTTCCCTATATTTCTCCACTAATCTCCAAACAAGATGGATTGCTTCAGTAGTCGACCGCCTCGGCATGAATCCAAACTGATTCCCCTAACTAGACACTACTTTTCTCACCATCATCTCCACTACTCTCTCCCAGACCTTCATAGTGTGACTTAACAACTTGATGCACCTATAATTATTACAATTTTGAATATCTCACTTGTTCTTGTACATTGGAACCATTATACTCCTCATCCATTCATCAAACATCTTCGTAGTCTTCATAATAGCATTGAACTGTCAAATCAACCATCCTATGCCATCCTTGACCATGTTCTTCCAAAAGTCTACCTGAATCTCATCTAGTCCGATCGCCTTCCCTCTCTTCATCCTACTAATAACCCTTCTAACCTCCTCAACTCTGAACCACTTGTAATAATCAAAATCATGATGACTTTTGAAGTGTGCCAACTTACTCAGCTAAATATCTCTATCTCCTTTTTCATTTAAAAGTTTATGAAAATAAGCTTGCCACCTTAGTCTAATGGAAGTCTCATCCACCAACACCTCACCCTTCTCATCCTTGATGCACTTCACTTAGTCCAAGTCGCGAGCTTTTCCTTCTCTCCTTTTAGCGAGTCTATACAATCTCTTGTCCCCGTCTTTATCACTTAGCTCCTCGTATAGGCACTCAAACGCTGATGTCCTAGCACCCGTCACCGTAATCTTCGCTTCTGACTTATCCATCTTATAGATCTCCTTAAGCCTTCGCTTTTCATCATTATCGTTACACTCCAACCACTTCGTATAAGCAACCTTCTTAGCTTTCACTTTGCCTTGTACTTCGTCATTCCACCACCAATCTCCCTGACGTCCACCAAAGATCCCTCTCGAAACCCCTAGTACCTCGGTAGCTACCTTTCTAATGTAACCAGCAGTGGTATGGTGTCCCAAGTCTCTAAGTTTCTCAACTTTCTTCCATCTCTCGAGAAAGGGCAGGAGTCAGGCCTCCCCATCTAATCCTCAGTTGGGCATAAACAACCTTTTGACTTCTTCATTCAAGGCAACTTGAGGTGCATAGGCACTAACTACATTCATGACGTGCCTACCCACCATAAGTTTAATAGACACCATCCTATCGTTAAACCTCCTAAACTCCACCACATATTCCCAAGGTCCTCGTCTACTAATATATCTACACTGTTTCTATTCGTAGAACCACCCGAGTACCATAACTTGAACCCGTCTACATCCCAAGCTTTGGTCCCTGCCTCTCTAGTCTCCTGAACACGCTATATTAATGTCTTCTCTTAAGACACTTTACTAGCTCTATGGATTTTCCTGTGACGCTATATTCCACAACCCTACCCTTAACTTAGATAAACCCGTGCCCTTTTACCACATCGACCTCTTACCTCCGACCCCAACTGATGACATGACCCTAATCCACCATTAGATCCTGATGCTACTAACTAAGAACTAATAACTCATTAAGCTACAAAGATCAAGAAGATATAAATAAAGTGATATACACAAGGAATACTATACAATAATCAATAATCAAGGAATACAATAAATTTTACAATGAACACAACAACATTACCCCAATGCCTCAAAGGCTCCCGCCCATTGCGGGGTAAAGGAAAATCGGATGTACGCAGCAAAGCGAAACCAAATTCAATTGCACATGCACAAGTACGACACTCAATTTGAGAGTAACCTCAACAATAAATTCAGGTAGAAAAATTATAAAATTTACAACAAACAAATTGCTCCACCACAGATCAATAAACAACCAAGATATATATTGCAATCAAGAGTTATAAAATTTGCAGCAAACAAATTGATCCACCGCAGATGAGTAAGAATTTAGAATCAGAGAATCAATATTGCATTCAAGAATTTAGTAAACAGAGAAAATTTGGAGGATATCACCTGAAAAAGTTTCTGACCGAAATTGCACTGCTAGTCACGTTTACTAAGTCAAACTACACACAAATTATGCCCTATTGCATCCTATCAACGTCAATTAGTACTTTTTAGTATGCATTAGATAAAGGGATCATGAGGCTAACAATTAGCAATAAGGTAACAACAATACAACATCCAGTTCGATCAGGACGTCGGGCTCTGCTCTTTAGATTCCTCTCCAGGCAAAGAAATGTTGTTTTGTGATGTTGAGATTCTTGAGCTGTATATTGAATTTGTAGTGATTAAGTTATCCCCAGGAAATGGAATAGATGCAGCAATGTCGGGACTAGGTCCAGCGTAAGCTGCGTCAGTTCTTTCTTCAGAAATGGGAGGGGCAGGAATTGCGGCAAAAGCAGCATGCTCGACTCTTTGCTTCTTTGGCTTCTGCTCCAGACGATGACCAGGTAGAAAGCTACCGATCACAACCTGATGCACTCAAGACGTTCTGATTAGTTTTGCAAAATTGCTCCCAGACACGAGAAAATCGTAAAAGTTTTAAAGGCAGAAGATATTCAAAGTAGCAGTTATCTGTGGGTGCAATTTGCAATTCATTTGATTTTAATAACTTCCCACTAATATGGATGCATATTGCACACAAAGGGAAAGTACAGGAAAGAAAGATCAATCATGTTTTGTGTTGCAATTCCAGCCAGTCATCCTAAAATGTGATTCTTTTCACTTGGAACAGCTTGTCGCCTAACACCTTATTGGAATAAGCAAGTGCACCAAAAATGTTGGTAGTTCCATACTAACCTGAATTGGACCAGCAGCTATCAACATGCCTCCAAGTCCTCCTCCTATAACCTGACCATCAGGGCCTGAAAGAGAGACACTCATCCCACCAGATCGGCTTTTTGTTACTCCATTATCACTAGGCATAAATGATCCTGTCAGAGAGAGAATTTCAAAATGACCCTGCAGCAAGCGAGAATCATAAATCATAATTTAGATAAGAAGAATGCTCTAATGATGATCATTGTCTTTGCATTCATTCCCAATGGTACAGAAGTATACTTTTTATGCATGCAGAATCATTTTCTTTCTTTTATTCAATTGTTATGTGGTGCAAAGGCTCCAAAAATTGATGGCCCCCAAAAATGTATATGTAAAAAAAGAAAGTACATGTTGCAGCAAAGAAATCAAGCACATCCCTACATGCATTGGAAAAGTAAATGGCTCACACCTCATAGGTCAAAGTGCCACCAGAAGAATTAGGCTGACGAAGTGTAACATTTGAAATTGCACCATTTGCAGCCAGCACACAAATAGCTCTAGATCCTTGTTGAGCAAATGAAATTATTTTCATGTTGACATCCTAATACACCAATGAAATCATAAATCAGAAAGAAATTAATTTTAAGTATTCTAAGAGAAGTACAAACATCCAAGGAAATTTTAGCAAAAATAAATGTTCAAAAGCAAGGGTCTTTGGCTACTATAATTGTTTGCCGACAGTGAGATGACACTTTTCTTGCATTTAGTTCAAGTTTTTTGTAAGTCTCTGTTTATTGTTTTTCGGCAACTGCTCCATCTTTTTTTGTTATTCAATTCTTGTAGGCTTACATGCTGCTCTTATTAGTTATTATGTTTTCTTCTTCTTTTTACCTGGATTTGCTGCACTTACACTGAGGATCTCTCAGAAACAGCCTCTCAACCTCCATGAAGGGTAAGGCTATACGCTCTGCCCTCCCCAGACTCCACTTAAGAGATTTTTCACTCGGATGTTGTTGTTGTTGTATCCCTCAATTGACTACGCAACCAAGCCCCAACTCAAATTGGAAAGAGTTAATTCTCTAATATTTGGACTGACAATTACTAAATCCATCCCACTTTGTTTGACCTACTACTTTTTGTTTTGTATTTCCCAGAAGTGTTACTTACTTCCTCAAATGGCAAGTCCCATCATTGCCAAATTATCATGCTAATATGAAGTAATGTGATATTACATTATCTCAAAATCCAATATGACATCTTTATTCATTTCAAGTCATGATCACTACTTTAGCATGTGCATGCGTGCCCGCACAAACATACACCAAAATACAGATATTATAAATTTTTCAATCATTTTGACTGGAATTTGGGAGTCCATGAAGCCAATTAAAGTCCTACCATGATGAAAGAGGGTATCAATAGCAAAACCTTGAAGTAAGCAAGTGCGCTTTTCTAAAATATTACCAATACAGAAATCAATGAATGTCGAAGTATGGGAAAAATGTTCTCAAAGCTATAAACTTAGGGGTCTCCAGATCTAGTGTTTAGTTTCTTCAGGTTCGATGCTCCACGGTGAAGAGCAAATGAGCATTGAATTGAAATTTGTTTATTCCACCCATATTCAAGATTCCAGTAATGTCTTTCCTTTCAGATGGTCAATTCTGCATTATTGAAAACCACAAAAAATATTTGATTTAAGGTATGAACTTTAAAAAAGGCTGTCTTGATACAATTAATGCATCCAGAAGTTGCCTAATCTCCAAAAGTTCTCCACAATTTCAGGACATACTAAACAGAAGTAATAAGCACTAATAGTTGTACATCAAACAATTCACAATTACGTATATCATAGGGTATTTGTTAAATGTAAATATGTATAATTGAGAAAGCAGAAAACTCGAGGGAAGCAAGTGAATTGAAGCCATACTAATTGATTATCCAGTTACAGTTCTAGGATATTGTATCAATTATACTGGCTAGGAAGTAATAATCACAATAAGAGCAACAATAACACTACCTCTGCCTAACTCATTGTCCTCTTTGACTTTAATTTCCCCCAAAATTGACCTTTTTGACAATGTTTTATCAGAGACACTCGAGGGTTCCTCAGCCTATGATGCCTTAAAAACCATGCTGATAGTGTTTCATTCCATTCAGCAGTAGACAGCAGCATGCAACCAGCAAGAGGCTAAATGCAGATGAATTGCAGCATAGCAAAAGCCAAAATATTTGTCTAAATGGGTTAGTTCTTGATATATAGAAGTTTATTTTTCACCTTCGAAGAGATTGCATAGAAACTCCATTTGTAGGTATATGTGATATTTTTGTACATCCCACTTACTTGCTTTAGTAGGAATAGATATTCATACCAGAGAAATTTTTTAAATATAGAATAGAGCAATGACATGCATACATCAATCTCTACTGCTAAGAGACGGCCATATAATATATTCCTATTACCCAAGGTCTAGGCAGAGACCTAATATGATTCCTATCATTCACATGAAACTCTCAGTTGGTGGGGTGAAAAAAAAAGGAGAGGGAAACATTGAAGGAAGCCATTTTAAGCTTATTCCAGGAATTACAAATAATCTTTTAAACGAAACAAAGGTTCAGCACATGTTTCTTTCATCAGATCAAATTATCACAATGCACATGTTCCAACAAGCACACTTTTTTCAGGTGCTATAACCCGTTTCTCCTAAATACATCAGAAATTATGTACTTCATATCAAATTCAGGGCAAAATTCTTACTTTTCACCAATATATCTTTTCTATTGTCTTCACCAAGGGGTGGCATGTGTATTCACTATTCCTCGTTTGCCCAACCCCAGAACAGTGTGAAATATAGGTCTGATGCCTTTGGCCTACTGGCATATAGCCAAAATCAAAGTATATCTGTATGGAAGTTCTTTTTTGCTTATTGTTCACCTCTTATAGTCAGTGTTGTGAAAAGCGCACGCTTTGTCGCTTTACGTGTGCTTAAAAGCAAAGCGCAGGGCTGCCACTTATATTGGTTGAGGCAAGAAACAACGGAAGAAGCACATGATTCTACTATTGAAGCGTGAAGCGCGCTTCTTTACAAAGCAAGAAAAAGCTCGCTTAAGCGCTGTTAATTTTTTAAAAAAAAATTGTAAAATAGTTAAAGACTAACCTAAGTTAAATTAGCCAAATATTTTCGCGACTGTGAGCGGCTGCTGCTGTGTTCTTCTTCTGCAGCTCCAGGTAAGTTCTTCTTCTTCTGTGTCTGCGATTGTGCTGAACTGCTATGGTTTTCCTTTTTCAATTTCTACTCCGTTCTTTTTTTTTTTTCAGTTTCTGGTTATGGCTTTCTGCTTTGTTAATCTGTTCTGTTTATACTTTATAGTGTGTATTATTCTCTGCTTTTAATTAAAAAACTATTTTGCTGCTCTGTTTCTTCTTCTTCATCTTCTTCTTCTGTTTCTCTGAGTCTGCAACTGTGCTAGACTGCTAGGGTTTTCCTTTTTCAATTTCTACTCTGTTCTTTTTTTGTTTTCCAGTTTCTGGTTATGGCGTTATGCTCTGTTAATCTGTTCTGTTTATACTTTATGGTGTATATTATGCTCTGTTTTTTGTTAAAAAGAATTAGTGTATTACAGTGTCAGTAATGCTCTGTTTTTTGTTCAGTGACTGAAATCACTGAATCATTGATCTTTTTTTGGCTCAGTTTGAATCCTTCGCTTGTAGTGAATTGTATTTCCTTATTCAATGGCACAAAAAAGGTTGAAAGATTTGCTTAATATGTTACCTCTATTGAGTTCTTGATTGTTTATCTACGCACATTTAATATTTTTTGTTTTTATACTAAGAAGCGCTTTATTTGGAAAACGCATATGCTTCACTCCGCGCTTCCCGCTTCTGTGAAGCGAGCTGCTTTTTTCTGCTTCACGCTTCTCAAAACACTGCTTATAGTTACTCTTTTTTGACTAGTCAAATACACTAGAAAAATTTGTACTTGACATAAAGAATCATATGTTGAATAGGCATGTCTGACCCAACATCCCTCTTCGTGCTTTAGCAGTGCTTTCCCAGAAAGACATTGCATATATTGCCAGCGAGAAGTCATATTTAACACACTTTCACAGGAGTATACCTAGAAGGGGCGATGGTGTTCAAAAATTGATTACTGATTAACTTTCATTAGTTCGGTTAACTCGGATGGAGTCAAAGATTGACTATTTTTTTGGCTTTCGAGTATAATGGAATAAAGCAAAATGGCTCTTTAAACTGTTTGCGCTTCTTTCATTTGTGAAGTAGCAGTTAGTCAATGCAACTT
>JAOTQJ010000072.1:1853642-1869005 GCA_025642045.1 Solanum sejunctum | reverse complement strand
TATCCTTAAGGACCAAACTTAAAAGAAATATTGCATTCGGTCCCAAACTTTATTAAATCGAGCCAATTAAGGACTTTTGAGGTTTAAGTTAAGTTTTGGGTCCTAACACAAAGTAATCAGCATTTGTCATTAATCTTCATGAATAACCGAAAAATATTAAAGTATTCAAGCTGAAAGTATTTTTCTTACAAAGCCCCTATATGTTATTCTTCTGTAATTCAATGCCAAGAATAGGTGAAAATAATACTAAAATGAATGTCACTGCAATGAACACTCTATATACTGCAGGGATATGCATCGTTCAAGGAACGATATTTCAACAAACAAATATCAAACAAATGAATTCCTCAAAATCCAGCTAATAGCAGAAGGATTGATGTTTCAGTAAGATTTTCACCAGGAAATTTCATCTATCCACCTACATCAAACATGATAAGTTGCCGGTATCAGGAAATGGTGTGTCACCTAAATCAGCAAGTTCGCTTCTATAGCCTTATTATTACCATTTTCAGCCTCGGGGTAACCTTGACCATCTTTTTCTGTTATTTTTTGCTCTTTGTCTACATTTGCTCATATGCAGCATACATAAAATATGAAAGTCGCAGGAAGGACGGTCAAAGGGACTAAGAAATGAATACATGCATGGGATGATGAGCAATTTTGAGAAAAAGGATATATTTAGAGTGGGTTAAAGTCCCTAACCTAGAAAAGGATATTGTTAGAGTAGGTAAATATCCCACATTGATTGGGGAATGGACTGGTGGTCTGATTATATGGATTTGGGCTATTTTTTTTTTATAATCTAACTTTTGGGATTGAGTTAGGCTCAGGTGTCATATCTTTACAAATATCAAATAGATTATAAATTAAATATAATTTATAATTTATTTAGTTGTCATGTTGAGTCTTGCTAACTCAGTTTCTTCATCAGTCAAGTGAGATATCAATCAAGCAAATCTAGGAGAAAGTACTGAAAAGTTTGTACTTGAGAATATGAATGTCTATAAATTAATATGTAACTCAACATCTAGGCTAAAAAAATAATTTATGCACTACACCACTGGAAGTGTTTGAATTTTACATTGAGCATTTGGTTATCATACAAAATTTCAGAAATTTTAGACCAATTTTGTCCTTTTACGTGGTCAATTTAAATTACAAAAATAAATAATTTGAAAAGTTAAAGCAATAAACGTATGCCAACATTGACTCTGCTAGAAGCATAAAGGGCTGTAAGAATATTTTTTACTCAAAAGTTTCAGAGATTTTCTTTAAAAGACATTTTTCTTCCCCCATCCTTCGTCAGTTGTAATAAAAAAAAATACTAATTTTATAAAGATTACAACTTCAGAACATAAACACATGATCTAAATTTGTTGTTTTTCTTTTGGTTATAGCAAGTACTGAATCACGTGATCTAATTCAAGTGAGATTTGCACACATTAAACAAATCATTTTTTAAGTTGACATTGAGAATTTTAAGAGAACTTTTTCAAGCAGCTAAGGAATGGAATCATACGATGAGTGTGATAGGTTAGTTTACATGCATTGCTAAGTATATGGCCAATGCGAAATGAGTAGAGCCCAAAACACGAGTATCAGATCTCACAATCGAGTCCTGGATTAATTATTAGGGCTAGGTGTCAAAATCGGATCCCGATTTTAAAGTCAGATATTGAGTAAGGTGTTGGGGTTGGGTCCCTGTTCAAAAGTAGAATCTCAATTTGGGTATTAGGACTCAGGATTGAGTCCCGGATTAGTAGCCGGGGTCGGATCCTAGTTTGGAAGTTGAATTTTTAGTTTGGTCTTGGGGTTGGGTCCCTATCTGGAGGTTAGGTCCTAGGTCAAGAGAGGAGGTTAGGACTTGATTCAGAAGTCAGGTCTTGGTTTGGGAGCCAAGGTTGGACTCAATATTAGGGTCAGGTCCCTGATTTGAAATTTCGATCCCATGTTGTTTGTCAAGTGTCAGGATTGAGTCCCAAATTAGTCATTAGGGTCGCGTGTCGGGATCAAGTCCCAAATTATTTATTAGGGTTGTGTACAGGTTCAAGTGTTGAGGTTGAGATTGCATCCCAGTTTGAATACCACCCGGATAGAGAGTCGAGGTCAGGTCCTAGGTTTAGACCTAAATTGATCGAGGTTATGTCTTGATTCGAATGTTAGGGTCGAGGTCAGGTCCCAACTCGAGAGTCAGGGTCACATCTAGGTCAGATTCTGGATCGATCATTAGTGTCGTGTCCCGATTCAAATGTCAAGGTCGGGACTCAGATGGTTTATCAGGGTTGATATTTGAGTCAGAAATTATTTTCAAAAAAGTATCTTCTACTCTTTATCAAAACATAAAAGATATTTTCTGAAAAATATTTTTCATTCACCAACCAAACACTAACAAAATTTTAAATATTTTTATGCACCAACTAAAGGTGAAAAAGTAAGTTAGAAACCAACGTGTTTTTCAAAAAAATATTTTCCTTCATACCAAACATCCTCTATCAACTAGATCCCCAACTCCAATTTTAAATGAGATATTTACAATGAAATCGTCCCATCCCTTCATGATATTCCTCGATAAAAGCATAGGTATATTTCACCTTGAATATCCGCATTCATTTATCTAATAAAGCTTTGTTAAAAATATTTAAATCTTTATTTCTAAGACCAACCCATTTCTTAAGCTTTGGGTTACTTGAATCTACGAACCCCCTTTTATGAGTAGTCTTGTCAATCGTGGTTTGAGATCTAAAAATTGTGGTTCTTGAAACTTCAAACTATAAAACAAATTCTACAGGCCATATAATGAATTATAGTCTGTAGAATGACTCGTACAGGGCCTCAGACTTAGAAAAATTTCTGTAAGTCACATGGGCAATGATCTATGGGCCGTAGATGGTCCTTCATGATTTCTTCCGGTGACTCTTTTTAAATCATTTTCTCAACTTTTCTAGGACATTCAAACTTAGACCAGGTTGAATGAATTAGAGTGTATTACATTGGTGTTTATGAATACTTTTTGGTGTTGGGTTTCATGAAATAGAGCCAAAGCTTATGTAATTATTTGTCAGAACTATTGATTCTCTTTCTGTTAATTTCTTTTTGTTGAAAAATATTTGATGAATTTAAGTGTTTATGATATTATTGAGAAAAGAATAAATAATTTTTTTTTATATCCTTTTCATTTTTCATATTAATTGCCCACTATCATTTTTATTATAATTTTTTTTTATATCCTTTTCATTTTTCATATTAATTGCCCACTTTTCACTTTTCACGTTCTTTAAGAAATTATAATAAAAATGATAGTTCTACTAATTTACTCAAAGAATTTTTTGCAAGTTTACAAATCTTTTTTACATTTTTAAGAAGAATGAATTGTTAGGGTAAAATGAATTTTTTTAATTAATTATAAATGTTGTTAAATAAAAAATAGTTTTAAATAACTATTTATATTATCCTTTAGAAAGTTGATTTTTTCAAGATTATGAGCATGCGTCTTAATTTAATACTTTTTAAGTATGTAGTAATTTAAATAAATCTAAATTAATATGACTCTATTTCTTGATTTTTGACAAACAACATCAAAAGCTATCAAAAAGAATATGAAAAATAAACTGCACAAAAGGAGAATTAGAAAATTAATGTTAGAAAGGAAAAAATAATAAGTTACTAAATTTTAGGACATTATTATTTTTACTATGCATTCATTTTATTAATGTGTTATTTTAAATTTGTGCAAAGAAATATATTTAAGTAAATTTTAAAATATAAAATAAGAAAAGAAGAGAGAAAAATGATGAATAAATGAAAGGTGAAAGTGGAGGAGAGAGAAAAGAAGATAAAAACTTATAAAAAAAATGAGACATTAAAGATATTTAAAATTTTTCGCATATTTTATTTGGACACTTCAAGAAAAAATTGTAAATATTGAACATATTCATTGTTTAAAATGCGTATCTATTAGATATTTTTTACTGACATGATAAGGAAGGTGCAATACGCATATATTCAGTGCATGAAGGGGTGTTTTTAGCTTTTTCTAATTTTTAAAAATCTCTTTCTTGTTCTTCCTTCTTCAGCCATAACTTCATCCTTCACCACCTCCATTTCCATCGTTGTTGCAGTCGTTGTCCCACCACCATTAACCCTTCTCTTCTTTTTTTTCTTCACCCACCTCTCCCTCTCCTTTACCGGCATTTGCATCTGGAAAACACAATTACCATCTCCCTCCATTTTCTTTAAATTTTTTAGCAAATACCATCTTATTCATCGTAAAATGGAGACCCACACTATCACTACTCTATTTCTCCCCCCTTCTTCTTTATTCCTACTAAATATATAGCTAAATTAAAATAAATCAGATTTTAAAAAAATCATTGGAGTAAGAGGAATTACGGTGATAATGACAACGACAATGGGTGGACAATGACATTTTGAATAAAGGAGTTGTACCTTTTTCGTTCTTTGACCTTCATGAAGTCGTGAATCTGCTCAAAAATCAATTGATTATAAATTTGTCTATACTCCATTAATTATGATTGAAGTTGTGAACCTGTTGAAGTTGAAGACGAGGCATAGTGTGAAATTGAGGAATGATGGCTTCAAAATAATTTTTCTTCCCCCCCACCCCTCCCCCCTCAAAATTTACATGTGTGGTGTTAATTCATCAATTGATTATAAATTTGTCTATACTCCATCGATTATGATAGAAGTTGTTGATCTGTTGAATTGAAGACGAGGCACAGTGGTGTATGTCATTATAATTCGTCAATATGCCACATCATTTCTCAAAATTCCATATGTATGTCATTACTTCATCAATTTGCCATGTCATTTTACACATTTTTTATTGTAGATGATTATCAAAAAAGTGTTTAAATAGTCTAAATTTAAGTAGGTAGAAATACTCAATAGGTATTACTCCTAATTAAGGTGCCTAAATGAATTATGCAAACAACTTTAAGAGCTGTAAATGACTTAAAGCCTATTTTTATCTATTTAAAAGCTCCCTCACACAATACACTTCACCCACCATAAATTTTTTCCAAGTATTCCCAATCTCTGACAACATAAAAAGTGACAGATTATTAAAAAATTTCACGGTAGAAAATCATAATCTAAGAAGGCAATTTGCAAGATGTTTGTAGAATTCAATGATTTATATACACAATACAATATGCCAGAGGTGACAGTTAAACCAAAATCTAACGAGACAATTGCAAATTACAATATTCCAAGAATCCTGGAGTTAATGACTTATGGAGCCATTCCTTGACAGTGATCAAAGAAAGTATTCCTATGTTATCTTGGTCTTTGTGGGAAAAGAATGACCTGCAACACAATATGTTGGAAGCAAAAGATTATATTCTGAGACCAGGGGAAGTTCAGATTGTCTCAATAACCACATGCTATGAAATCTACTGGAAATTCCCAATTTGAAACAGTATTCTTTATGGGTTATAGTTTATGATTATTCATATGAAATGCATACATGAAAATATATTTATGTTATGAGATTTTCATCTAAAATGAAATGTCCTGATTTAAACATGGATCTGAAATGATTATGTATTCCAAAATATTTGGAGTTTCATGCGTCTATGTTACCGATCATCACTCATACACGATTCGGACGTTGTGAATAGTCAATGCGACCTCCTTTGTGAGGTGTTCATTTTGGTATAGTATGACGGAAGTCATTTTCCATCAAAAGGGAGAGTCAATTACGATGAATGCAGTAACACAAATTAAGCAATGTTGGAAGCTGAACCTGAATCATGAAATGCAAGGACAAACAAGTGCAGGGACAACACGCCTACACTTCCCATGCTCAAATATAAATGTGTTGGCACCTGCAAGTGGTGGGTAGCTAGCTCAAACTCACAACAAACCCATGGTTTGAGAGTACTAGTGGCACGGATTCAGCTGGACGGAGCTACTTTCTCTAACTGCTGTGCTTGTAAGAAAAAAGTAAAGGCTGCACGTCAAATCTACAATTTGATCCCTTTATTTGCTTCAATGTATGATGCTGCTGCTAAATCAAAGTATCAGCAAAGCATTCACAGAAAAAGCACAGGATGAATAAAGTCAATATCCACTACAGACTTGCTTAAATCAAGTGAAATCTCGCCATATCTCCCATTACATTGTTCTCGCAAATGCCTCATGATAATCAACTCAAAGAGTTCGAGTGGCATCTACCTTGTGGTTATCTGTACAATAAACAACGTTCCAACTGATTTGAAAGTTGGAATAGACACTCATCTCCAGGTTTAAGGCCATAAACTTCAGTAAATGATGTCCAGTTTCCTGTCAAAAACTAGAACCGCAATTCTCCAGATAGATGACAGACCAGCATCTATTATCTGGTCCTTTGAGATAAATAATAATCTTTCCCTTATTCTTTGTTCTCACAACAAATTCTGGCCAGATTCCTACACAGTAATTTAAGGAGGTCAAAATTCAAAGATCATGAGGAGAAGAATAGTATATACACCTGGTAATCAAAAGACAATATCAACCAAAAATACATAGTTAAGAAAAATGTGGAGTGGACTACACTCTCCAAGGAGAAAGCTTTATGCTTTAAATCATGGCAAAAAGAAAAAGAATGAACAGTGTAGTCAGATGATTGAACTGCCATTATTCAAATAGCAATGCAATGTAGACCCTGCTTCACAGAAAATGAGATATGATAGAATGTTCTATGGAACGTCAGAACTTTTTCTCCTTGAGAAATAGACAGAGTGTTCACTCTTCGCTGCATAAAAAGTTTGTTGAAGATAAGCCCATTGCTATGACCAAGAAAAAGAACAAGAAAACAAAGGATTCTCATTGAAAACAAGAAAACAAAGGATTGTCATTTCAATCACAAAGGATTCTCATTAATTTATAGATTAAAGAGAATACAAACCTTACCATCAGAGTGGTGCTTGCAATCAAAATTAACACAAAAATTTACTCTGAACTCGGTGGTGATTTCGTCATTCTCCTTTTATATAAAGAAACATGCACTGGAATAAGCGAATTGACTTGCAATCATATCTTTTATCAATTTTTAACATTCTGTTTTATTTTCTTTATTCCTTTTCAACAGTTCACTGACAATGTAAATCAGCCTTTCTCTTTGATCTTCATGAATAATCAAAAATATTATAGTATTTAGGCTGAATATATGCTGCTTACAGAGCCCCTGTATGATATCTTTCTGTGATTATTCAATGCCAAGAATAGGCGAGAACATGCATGTTGCTCCAATGAACAGTTGTATACTGCAGGGATACACACTGTTCAAGGAATGAAATTTCAGAAAACAAATATCAAACAAATGAATTCCTCTAAATCTAGCTAATAGCAGTAGGAATGATATTTCAGTAAGATTTTACCAGGAAATTTCGTCCGTCCACCCGCAGCAAACATGAGTAGATGCCAGCATCAGGAATGATGTGTCTCCAGAATCAGCAGGCTCCTGTTCTATAGCTTTGTTAATTCCCATTTCAGCCTCATGGTAACCTTGACCATCTTTTTCTGTTATTTTTGGTTCTTTTCCTGCATTTGCTCATATGTGGTATACATCAGACAGAAAGTAGCAGGAAGTGAATACATGCATGGGATGATGAGCAGTAATGCGAAAAGGATATCAAATGGATAATAAACCAAACATGAAAATGTTATACCATTTAACTTTTTAGAAGGGCAACGCATTTTTACTGCCATATCCTGCATTTCTTGCTTGTCTACTCTGGTTTTCTTACCTGCATGACGCAGAGCCCCTCAATTAACAGGTATGAATCCAAAAAAAAAAAAAAAGTACGAAGGAAAAATCTAGCGCACCAACAAGTCACAGCAGAACAAAATTATGCTTGATATGAGAGACAAGAAGCTTATGAAATTGAGATCCTTCATTGGATTTCTCTCCTGTAACTTGATTGCTGCTGGTACAGCGACTTTTTTTATTATATAAACACGCCATATGACTGCCGAATAAATCATGTCATTGTGTTGTTGAGAATATATATTGGAGCAAATCAAAGTAAATCACAATTTTGCATTGAAAATGAGGAAGAGGAAGGGAGCTAAGGAAAAAGTAAAAAATTTCCTTTTTCTTTAAACTAGAGAAGTAGGATAGGAAGTGAGGGGAGAGAGAGATCAGGTATCTTTTAGCGCCACTAAGAATTCTCTTGCACTTCCTATTTTCCCTCTTTGTATTTTTCTTATCCCTTCCTTTTCCATTCCAATCTGTCCAGACACGGTAAGTATTAAGAAAATATCACACATGAAAGTGAGAAAATTACCCTTGACACCATTTTCAGCTGATTCCAGAGATGTGTTAAGAGGTAAGACCCATATGATCTTGGGGAACTATTGGTCGCTCTCCAGTGTCACCATTGATGTCAGTTCCTGGCGACAGCTCATCATGAGAAGTTGCTGTAGAATTAGTTCACCGTCTTTTCTTCCCCAACTGAGTGCCATTATTAAAGTTGATCTTCAGATCACCACTTGATCCATATATTTGAACAACGAAGTGCTGATCCTGAATATAGTGGAAAACCAAGAAGTCTCCCATTTTTAGATCATGTTCTGATGAAAAGGTATGCCACCCTTTTAGGATTGCAAGAGAACCATTATGATTACATATTCCTGCCTTCTATTGCTTTCCAGTTGAGTCTTCCAACTCAATTTCTTGATCAGTCAAGTGAGATACCAATTGAGCAAATCTGTAGGGGAAATACTGAAAAGTTCGTACTTTAAGAATATGAATTTATATAAACTGATACATAACTCAACATCTAGGCTAAAGAAATAATTTACTAAACCGTTGGAAATGTTTGAATTGTAAATTGAGCATCTGGTTATCATAAAATTTCCAGAAATTTTACACAGTTCTGTCATTTCATGTGGTCAATTTAAATTGTAAAAAATAAAAGTTAGGAAAGTTAAAGCAACAAATGTATGCCAACTATTTCGGAAAAAAAGAAATGCATGAAGATTGACTTTGCTAAAAGCATAACGGAATGTAAGAATATTTTTCACTTCAAATGCTACATAGCTTTTCTTTAAAGTAATTTTTCTTCCATTACTTAGGAAGGGGTAAAGGGATAATGTCAATCGAACTCACACTTGTTGTGAAGGAGGCTCCCAACTATTACCACTAAACTCTAAGCTATGGTGGTATAAGAAAATTACAACTTCCAGGGATGAGGGTGGCTAGCTTACTTGGTGAGCTCCCGGATGTACTTAAAGATACAAATTTTTTAAAGATTACTGTTTCAGAAAATAAACATATGATCTAGCCTTTTTCGTAGTATTGCAAGTACTGAATCACGTGATCTAATTCAAGTAGGATTTGCATACATTAAACAAATCATTTTCATAGTTGACATTGAGAAATTTCAAGAGAACTTTTACAAGTAGCTAAGGAACGGAATCATACGATGACTGTGATGGTTTAGTTTACATGCTTTACTAAGTACATGGCTGATGAGACACGAGGAGAGCCCAAAAAACATCAGTTACATGTACTGACTGCATATTCTTGATGCCATCAACGAAACTAAGGAAATCGATTAACTTTTTTAATAAAGTAAATGCATTTTCATTCATAAACATGGCAAAAAGTTGGCTGTATACAAGGGGTGATACAAAAAGCAAGAAATCCACAAAAAGATATGATTCTCTACAAGCTCCACAAAATTTTCTATATAATAAGTAACTTTATGGGTGCAACAAAAGAAAATATGGGATTGGAGACTACTACTCAACTGAGAAAAACTAAACTTTACACCTTCAAAATTTCTCTTATTTCTCTCTACCCAAACAACCCATATTAAACCAAGTAGAGCCACATTCCATTCCATGTGTCTTCTCCTCTTTCTCCCACTCCTGCAACTGAACATAGAGTCTTTCACAGTTTTTGGCATTGCCAGTATAGTACCAAACCACCTAATAACCTTATGGTTAGACCACGATGAAGAAAGAGGTGATCCATGTTCTCGCCTCCCTCCTTGCACATGTAACATAAGCATTTTTTGCTTTCTAAGATTTTGCTCCAACAACATCATTGCACTTTTAGTAGAATACACCTTCCTTGGCACCTTTGGTATCCATATTGCATTACAATTTACAAGGAAATACATCACCTCCTTCATCCAAAGTTTCTCACTAAAGGGATTAACAGAGAACATTTCATTACTCTCCACACCCCATCACAAAGTATTGGGATTATCTAGTGGCTGTGATTTGCTTATTGTGTAGAGCCAACAATCTTTGAAACTTAGTCACCTCACAATCATGGAAGCCTCCTAAATCTCAAGGCTCAAAAAAAAGTTTCCTCCTTATGCCCCCACGAATTTGTTGGATTGTCAAGTCTCTTTGGGTAGATATTCAACGTAGGCTCAGATATTCATCTTTCAATAAATTGTCCCCGCATCAACTATATCCTCAACTCTAATTTTCAATGAGATATTTACAGTGAAATCTTCCCATTCCTTCATGATGTTCCTCAATAAATCACACCCAAAAGGTGTATATCTCTAGTTCTCCAATCCCCTCCAACTGCCCCTTATTTATCAACTAACAACCATTTAAAAAAAGTGTGTTCCTCCACCTCGATATCCAAAGCCATTTGTCTAACAAAGCTTTGGTGAAAACTTTTAAATCTTCAATTCCAAGACCTACCCATTTCTTAAGAGATGTGAAGTCTCCCTCCACATCAAGTGAAACTGCCTTGCCCGTCCATTGCCACCCGAAGCAAATAAAAACATGTAATAAGTCAATGTTCCATAAAATTCTCTTCACAAGCACTTCCTTTGATTCTTTTGGCCAAATATCTTTCTTGCCACCCTGTTAATCTCTTTCAACCCCTTTGAAATCGAATTCCTTACCAATTCATCCTTATTTAATGCGCCTAATGATAATCCTTATTTAATACTCTCTTTTCTCTTCACTTCCGTGACTCTCTTCACTTTTCAGCCTTCTCCCAACTCTCTTCTCTCTTCTCTCTTCAGCGATGTGATTCTCTATTCCAGTTCAGCCTTCGACTAGCAAGCTTGCGACTCTGTTCTTCTTCTTCAGGTAAGCTCGCGTCTCTTTTCTTCTTTTCTTCTTCTTCTTTCCTTCTTCAGTTCTTATCTTCTTCTTCTCCAGTGTTCCAATTCAATTTACTTCTTTTCTTATTCTCTATTTTTAAATACAGAATATTGCAGTAGTGCAGTGCCGACTTCTACCCAGTGCCCATATTTTAGAAAAATTGTAATCTTCTTTATTAATACAATTATGTTGTATACTAAGTTATTAGTTTTTGCATTTTTGAATTGAAATATTTGCTAATCTATGTTATTCCTATTGAGATTTTGGATATTTATATATGCAATTAAATATTTTAAGATTTTGGTATAAACTGACACCTCAATTCAGAAAGGCGACCGCCTCACCACGAGGCGAGATAGAGCCTTGTCGCCTTTTATTGCCTTTCGCCATCCAAAACACTGGTTTGGTAGCTCCACTTCTTGCTTTCGTGACATATATTCTTATTCAATTATTCATATAGTCTCTAATTTCAATTTAGAGGCTTCATAGACTGTCTTCGAATTAGGGTTACGTATTCAATTATGCATTTATTGTACAATGATAAGAAAATGCATAAACATATTTATATTGAGCAACTTGACTAGTACACATGCATGTAAACCTGCTTTGAAGTTAGAGCATATGAACTCACTTGGACTATTGAACTGAGATCAGGATCTATAGTCCCTTGGGAACCCATCTTGCTGAATCTTAATCCTTCGTTTCAAAGTTGTTTCATTAGTCCTAGGATTTAGTGGCCTCGGATCAAATTTGTAGCATCCCGATGTGCCTCCTCCTCCCTTCCCGTGGATTATCTCTAACCAATATTTACGTGAATTTTGTATTTACTCTCTATAGTTGGAAGAAATTTGTGCGAAGATAGCATACTTTGTCCGCAGAGAAGAGATGGCTACCCAACCCGATAAAGCATGTGAACTATGCACCCGCACATGCATGTTGATACATGCACAAAGGGATCCATCACCAATTATTATCTCTTTCTTCAAAGTCATGGCCAATGATCATTTCTCTAAAGTTCTGGTATAATATGATCTTACACTAGTTTTTTTCTTTCTGTTTTGTTTTTTTAGTTTAAAGCCTCATAAAGAAAGCATGGTTTTTATAACAATATTTGCTTGAGTTGGTCTTCTATATTTCTAAGTTAGTGTTACTTTTTGTCGCTTGTATTTTGGACAAAATTTCCTTCTTTCATAGTTCTAGGCTTGCCTCATTTCTTTCTAACTCATTTAGTTAGTAGGCTATCTACTTAATACTATGTCGGACATGGCCAAAAATCCCAGACGACCTTATCTAAATTATATTTTTTCGTATATGTGTGGCATGCACAGTTTGTCTAATGTGATTATCTCTAACCTTATCCAACCTTGTATAATTCCATACCCGTTTTAACATCTTCAGTTCTACAATTCTCTAGCTTTAGCTGCCCAACATATGCTCTCATATAATATTACTGCTCTTTCAACCATTATATATGACTTCCTTCCATTTGTTTTGTAACTTCCTATCGCAATGCACTCCTATAACACTCCTCTATTTAAACCATTTTATGTGTATTACATCTTCATCTATCATAACATTCTCTTAAGAAAAACTCAACTCTATAATCTCATTTAAATTGAGTTCTCAATCTTGGCATTTCATGTTTCAAGCTTCGTTTAGATTACACTGCCCATAGAATATGGGAAAAAAGAGAAAGGAACATTAGAGAGATGACCTTTTTCTGTTTGACAAAAGGTACTGTTGTATTCCTTACCATTAAGGAATGCTTGCCACCTCAAAAAATTGGTACAGAAACAGACGTTAGAATCTAGATTTTTACGAGGCTCCTAAAGAAATCAAGAAAGTCATCTACTTCCTCTATGCAGTTCATTTTAAACCAAAAATATAAGGAAACTAGATAATTCCATTTTACGTCATCTACGGACTTAAAGATTCGTATTCAGACAAATGGCCCTTCTTGCTGGAATCTCTATTAATACTCAAGTCTGCTGCATATATATGGCCCTGATCTGGATTGTTGAAATTTGTCAGTAGAGAACAAATCAGCCTGCCCAAATTGCTAATAATAGAAGAATCCTGAAACCTCCTGTTTAACACTGGGATCTGGATTAGTTTTTCTCAATTGTGTTTCTCTTTCAAGTGTACATCAGGGGAATAAATTCTTGAATTGTCCAAAAGAGAAAAGAGTTCTTTTAATTTCATTAAATGTGCCCCTAAAACTGATCAACAAAGGATGCAAGTCAATTTTCAACAACGTTAAAATTCCAAAATGAAATATTTCATGGCCTTAAGAGAAAACAACAGAAAAACTCATTGAACCTTGAAATCAGATACTGTAGTTGTTTCGTCCTGTAATGCTACCTATTGAGACACATAATGCGTGTGTTAAGATTGTGGTGTATGGAAGATGAAATAAGGAGGTGGATGGCGAAAATGAATTAAAGGAAGGGGTAAAGAGTAAGCCAACAAACTTGTTGATGGATTGTAAATTTAATAAGTTGGATTGTGAGGGAATGAATGACCCCAACAAAATGGCCGCATCGAAATAGGTTTTAGAAGATGAGGGGCAGATGTGATATCCACTCATGAAAGAAAATTGGAGACTTTGACAGATAGCTTTATTAGAAGTGGGGGGGAGGTGGGTGAAGTTTGACCATATTTCGGCTGGGGGAAGTGTGGGTGGAATACTCATTCCTTGAGATGATAGAAAGTTGGAGTCTGGAGGTTAACAAGGGGGAGTTCATGTCAGGGGTGCGATTTAGACACATTAGCATATGAAATGAGGTTTGAGGAAATGTGAAAAGAGACTAACTAACTAGAAGAGTAATGTACTTGTCCTTGGGAGGAAGATTGACTTTAATCAATAGTGTGATGGATGCATTGCCCTTTTACATGATGTTTGTCTTTCCTATGCCTGCCAATGTATGTAAGAGCATTGATGCTCTTAGAAGAAATTTCTAATGGTAAGGTTGTGAAGATAAAAAGAAGTTCCATTTAGTTAAATATCAGGAATGATTGTGTGTAAGAATACAAGATTCTAGGCATCAAAAATCTGAGGAAACAAAATCAGAGCCTAATGATGAAGTGGTTGTGGAAGTTCGCAAATGAAGAAAATATGCTCTAGAAAGAGGTCCTCACAACAAAATATGGTATGGAAGATAAGTGGATAACTAAAATGGTAAGCACTCAATATAAATGCACTGTTTGGAGGGAAATCAGAAATTTATGGCCTATGCTATATCACAAAACTAGGGTTGAAGTGGGAGATGGTTTAAAGACATCCTTCTGGGAGGAAAAATGAACTGGGGTAATTCCTATGAAACAATTGCATCATGAATTGTTTATTTTATGCCAACACTAGCAGGCCATTGTGGCTACAATGTGGACTGGACAAGGATGGGATTTGTTCCTAAGAAGGAACCAACTTGACGGGAGATAGACAAAATGGTAGAATTTCAAGATTCAGTCAGCTCTTTTAACAACCTCACTGAAAAGGACTTGTTGATTTGTAAGAATGATACCAAAGGTCAACTCTCAGTAATTGATAAGGAATTCAACAAGATTGTAGGACAAGAGACACATTGGCCATGGAAGATAATCTGGAAACCAAAGACTCCTTACAAAGTTAATTGCTTCATGTGGTTGTTGACCAAAGAAGAAGCTTTGACTCATGAAAATTTAAACAAAAGAGGCTATCACTTGGCCTCTAGATATACTTTATGTGGAAAACATGCAGAGAAAATTAACCATCTTTTTTTGTATTATGCATGGACAGAACAATTATGGAGAATGTTCATCTGCCTAAAAGGGATAAGTTGAGTGAAACAAGAGAGCATTAAAGGAGTTCTAAGCATCTGGAATAGAAATGGCAATGCTTTAGTTAAGAAGAAGAGATAAAAACTTGTCCTGACCCCCATTCCCCCTTCTATCCTGCTCTTCATGACCTCTTCCCATTTGATTAAATGGAACTTCTTTTTGTCTTCACTACCTTGCCATAGGAAGTTTTTCCTCAATTCATCAATCCTCTGGATAATATTATCTAGTGCAGGGAATAGAAATATCATGTGGGTAGGTATTGCATCAAGCACATTGTTAATCCGTATTAATCTACCTCCTCTCGACAAATACTGGCTCTTTCGGTTGGTCAGATTCTACTCACATTTTTCAATAACTCTGCTCCAGATCCCATTGGACTTGCTCTTTTCACCCAATGGCATGCCTAGGTATATAGTAGGCAAAACACCTACTTTACCTCCCCGGGTTTCAGCTAACCTACCTAGC
>JAOTQJ010000072.1:1793660-1843817 GCA_025642045.1 Solanum sejunctum | reverse complement strand
TGAAGATAAATAAGTTTAATCATCAGTGTGGTGGTTCATCATCTCACCCCTTAAACAAGAGGTTGGAGGTTCGATCTTCACCTGTGATGAATAGAAAAAACTCTATAATGTCAATGGATATTGTAATGAAGTGTGGGAGTTTTCATAAAGTGAAGATAAATAAGTTTAATCATCAGTGTGGTGGTTCATCATCTCACCCCTTAAACAAGAGGTTGGAGGTTCGATCTCCACCTGTGGTGAATAGAAAAAACTCTATAATGTCAATGGATATTAGCAAAGATTTTTTTTAAAAACATCAGTGTGGTGGTTCATCATCTCACCTCTTAAACAAGAGGTTGGAGGTTCGATCTCCACCTGTGGTGAATAGAAAAAACGGATAAAGCTTAATGAGAGTCCTTCACGCCACATGCCGTAAGACTATGTACACGTTAAAAGAAGCCAATACAAAGATTGACTTTTTAACCATAAAAGGAAGAAAAGTATTGGCTGACAAAGTACTGAAAGCAGTAGTTAACAATGAATTTCTGTCTCTTGTGGGTGTTAGACTTGTGTTCTGGGAAGAACAAATCCAAGCCTCCTCTCCTCAAAGGAATACTCGATTTCCTCAACTTGCTTGGAACTGTAAGGAACAACAGCATTATGAACTGGTGTTACAGCCGTCTGCATAGGGGCGGACACAGTTAATGGAGTAGAAGGGACAGGAATTGGTAGCACTGCCATGTTCTCCTCTTCTGTAGTATAGAGTGCCTTCGCCGGAGTAGAGAATGGAATTTGGCTACTAGGGAGCATCTTATTCACCATCTCATTATGATTATGCTTTCTATTCAGATCTTCCAAAATAGTTGCATTGAACTTGGATGAATCAGTGGAAGAAATGGGGGAGAAAGGCTTCCGTGCCGTAGTTTTCTCCATCTCATAACCATTTACTGTATTGGACTGCTTTTTCAAAGGAAGTCCAGCAAGATCCAAACCTTTCCTCCCTACATGAAAAAGTGTAACAGATGAGCTTGAGAAGAGACATATTTACAATTCTTTCATGTACTCAGAAAGGGACCCCACATTTACAATTCTTTCATATATATCACCAAGTTGATCAAAGTAAAGAGAACTGACCTGCTGATAGAGCTGGCAATCCATCATCCTTAGAATGATTGAATTGGTCTTTTTGGTGAAAGAGATCAGATTTCTTTGCGTGATGCATGTTTGGTGTAGCTTTGGTTGAATGGAATTCAGTCTTCGGAGTTTGGGGCATTGTTCCTCCAATAGAAAGCTTCGGAGCTTGGTGCATTGTTCCTCCAACAGAAAGCCTTCTATTGGTTGCACCACTGCATGACATTCTACGACCCTTTCTGGCACTTTGGTTCTTCATAGGGCTGGGCTTTGAGCCGTAGATAGCTTCATGTTCTGCCATTAATTGTCCCTGAAGTTTCTTCTGATCCTGAGTTGAGATAAATGTGAAGGTTTTAAAAGATTGACTAATCTACAATAAGCCGACATTTTTATAGCTTCAAGAAAAAAGTCAATTGAGAGTTCAGTTTGTACTCGTTGTCTTTTACGTTCTTCCTCCTTTTCTTGTCGTAAGATATTATACTCTTCAAGCATGGCAAGAAGACGGATCTAGCAGAAAGTACGTAAAAAACTTGAGGGGAAAAGCTCACGTGCCTGTAACTTATACCAGAAAATTGACATAATTCAAAAAGGCAAAAGAGGAGAGAACATACTCCATCATAAGTGAAATCAATTCCTCTCTCACTTTCCCATGCTTTTGTTTTTGATGCCAATGCGTCTACCATTGCTATTTAATAACATTAATAAGTTCAGAGATTAGTATCAGGCAATATCGTTGTTCAACAATTAAAAACTGTCTTTCTCAACACTGAAATTTCATCACCATTATGAGAGACAACATTAACAAGTGTGTTTATTGAGATAAAGCCTCCCAAACAACAGGGATATACAACACACTGTCAAGAAGTAATAGTTCAGAGACAACAATTGTAACATTATTATTTTATCAACTATGAGACAATAATAACTTCAAACTAAAAATGAGGCTCTCCAGACAAAAGGGACAAACTATCAGTAATTAACTTATACCTGGAAGCTTATTAACCAAAGTACGAGCTTTCTCAGCACGCTTTAGAGTGAGGTGGGCACCTCGTCCAGCATTGTAGCGATTTTCATCCTGGGCAGGAGTTAAAAGGAGATAATTAACTAATTATGAATATACTTATAAAGCAACAGTGCAAGTCAAGCAAACCAACCCTGTTGTACTCTTCAAGCCAACACTCCTCCTCGCATGCGGCTATCCATTTCTCCACCTTGTCTAATATTTCTTTCCTGCTGAAAGCTTCTTCTTTAACTTGTGCTATTTGGAGTTCAATTTGCTCAAGGATAGAAGCAGCATCAACAGCTCCTTCAAGAGAACAAAAAGGGAAGAGATTTTGACATTAATCAAATAAAATAGGTTTAGACTGGAACTGCTTTCTTGGCTAAAAATAAATACCAGATTCAATAGCTTCAATAGCTACATCCATTGCATTATCTGAATCAGCAACCATGTGTGTTCTTCTACAGATCTCCTCTAGTTCAGATCTCTTCTTTAAAACAAGCTCTTTCATTTTGCTTGCTTTCAACTCTTCCAAGCGGGACAATTCTCCCTCAACCTTGATAGTTAAATATCAAGTGTCAGTTCCATAAATTCACGCTCAATAGAAAGGAGTAGTCATGCAGTGGATGAGACCAAAACAATTCATCTAATTGTACAGTTACTTACATAATTAATGAATTCCACTGACAGGATATTTGGCTCTGTTATCTCATGTTCTGAGGCAGCTATCTTACAAGTAACATTCTGAAAAATCTGTTGCTCTTCAAGGGGAATGTCCATCAAATTCCATAGTTCCAACATGGAAGATGCCAGATCTTGCAGCTGCAACAATAAGAAGGTCAACAATGTGTATTGAGTGAAAAGGAATAAAAGAATCAATGGCTTCAGAACAATTTAATCATTTGCTTACCCGTTGCATCCTGAGTATCTTAACCTCTCGTAGTCTTCCTATTGCAACAGCTAAATGTTGGATTGTTTCATTACTTATATTCTTAGTTCCTTCAGATTCCCCTAGACTCGGATGAACCTCACTGACAGTATGTTTGAAATCCATACCAAGAACCAGGCATAGTGAATTCAGAGTACTTAGGTGGTCCAAAACTTGTTTTAAGCGTTCACTCTGCCACAAAAGGATAGTAAAAGTCAGTCAAATAAGTTCTTATTTCATTTGCTAGGGGGTGTGGGGATTTGGAACAACTGAATAGGGTCCAGCAGAAAATTGACCTTCTCCTTTTGGAGTGCCTGCAGTTCAGCATGTAATTCTTCTAGCTTTCTTAACGATAAATCACTTTCATCAACTACCACAGCAGGAGAAGTACAACCAGTGGGCTTAAAAATTTCATCCTTAATCTTCTGCAACTGCTTTGTAACTTCAATGAATTGATTCTTTCTATCGGATTTCCTATTGCGCATCTCTTCCAATTCTGGAAGAATGGTTCTAAGTTCTGCCTTCAGACCACCTAGGCTCTGATCAGACTGAAAACAACATTCATAGTAAAATTGATTAATTAATTTATGAAACTAAAATTAACATATAAATCTAATTTGAAATCATATAACACAGCTATTGTCTAGCATTATCATCTAGGAGATTTGCTAAAGAATAACATCTTGTATGTCATTTCTTTATACAAATCCCTGAAAAGATAACTCTAAGGCTATTTGGTTACATTTTCCAGACCTGCCTAATATGCACTGGTCGCTCCCCCATGGCAGAACAGATAGCTGCAAGCTCTGCTTCGGCATCAGCAATTGCCTGCCTTAATTGAGCTCTACTCTTATTTGCTTCATCAACCTTTCTTCTATATACTTCTAAACATTCTCGTTCAAGCTCATACAGCATTTTGTCCCTTTCAGTATCAGATTCCCCAACTTCGTCCCATATAACCTTTAAATAAGGAGAGAAAAAGGAAAGATGTTTGAACTGTAAAATTAGAACAAAAAAGGGATGAATTTTTAACAGGTCAGTAGTGGCTAATTCATGAAAAAATACCTGCAATTCATACAGCAATGTTCCACATGTAGTTTCCATTTGTTGAATCGGGTCACCTTGAGCAGCTGTCATCTTAAAGAATGTTGGATCTGTTAATAAAAATCAATCTTTACAAAATGAGTGTAGCATAAAACAAACACTAAGGGAAACTTAAACCCTTAAATAAGCACTTTTACTGATTTTTGAGTGTAAAAAGAGTATCAAAACCCCTAAATATTCAATTTCCCAAATCATACCCCATTCTGACCACTTCTACTGATCAAATCCCGAAAACAGATCCAATTCTGTGCGATAATAAACCCTAAATCACATGCTAAAACCGAGAGGAACATATTTTTGAAAAAAATCAGGGATTGGTTCAAATAGATTTACTTTCATCCATTCGATCATATGACAAAGTAAGAAAAAAGAACATCAATCCATGCTTTACGCGCTGATTTACATGCTTTTCCTATAAATTTACACATCGGAGAAGCAGTAAAACTTGATGGAAAGTACCTGAATCAACAGTGATGTTGCAATTTTGAAATCGAAAGCTGAGATGATTTTGCTGCGGAAGCTAAGTGAAGGAAAAATGTTCAAAATTACTGATTCAAATGGAGCTTAGGGAGAATGGGAAAGAAAGTAGCCGTTAAAATATGAAAAATTCGACCGTTGAAGATGAGCGGTTCTATAGTATAATAGTCGTCACATTCTGCAAAAGGTTCAGTAACGTTCGACCGTTTTAGTCCCTTCATTTTTCAAATGTTTCAATTTAGTCCTCAAGCTTATCAAGAATGGAAATTTAGTCCTCCAGTCAGTTTTATACTCGCACGCCAATTTTATATACCAAATTTCTAAGTATTATTTTTTATCTTCTTGTCTTTTTCCCTTCTTTTTCTAAAATCGGAAGCACCTCTCGAAGTGGTGGTTGGTGTTATTTCTTGCTTTTCTAGTTAAATATTATTTTTTTTATTTTACATTATCTGATATCTTTTGATTTGATATAATATTTTAAAAAAAAAAATTTAAAATTTGTGAATTAAAATCACTTTTAGATATTTATGTGATTGAGAATTATTTCATTAACGATAAAGAGAAAATTTAAAGATAAATTATTTTCAATTGAAATAAAATAACATTATTTTTGGGACGGACCAAAAATGAATTAGACAGAGGGAGTACTTTCTTTCTTTCTTTGGTTTATTCTTTCAAAAACTTTCGTGTATATTATATCAAAATTTATATTTTTCTTTATTACTGTAAAACCATAATATAATTAAATAAAAATATGTATTAAATTTTAATCGTGGATGATGTATAGTCATTGGGATCAATCGAGCTCAACATCTTCGACACAAAATATAGCTATATATGTAAAGTTATTCTTTTATCAAAAAATTAAGATAATTAATTTATAATTTATAATTTTAAAACTGTAAATGAGTTCAGCAGTAAGAATCAAAATACTGAATCAAACGGTTCAATATATATCTTAGATTACCTCTCCATAGTATTGCAATTATCTTCTTAAGTTGTTACAAATGATGTTAAAAAGTAAAACTTAATTATTGTCATACATATACTTCTTCTTCTTTATGAAATGCAAAGATGAATGAAAAAAAAAAAAAAAAGAAGACCTATGATGTGGTTGGAATCAAGGAGGGAAGGATAAGAAAAAGAAAAATGGGGAAATATTATTTTTATCATATCTAGTTTCTTTCTGCTTATGAGTTTTGAGATGAGGGTTTACAGAAAATAACCTCTTTACTTCTCTAAGGTAGCAGTAAGGTCTGCGTACATTACATCCTCCCCAAACCTCACTTATAGAATTATACTGAATATATTGTTGTCGTTGTTTATTTCATTAGAATTCAAACGAATTAGAGGAGGGAAAGAAAATAGAACTATCCATCATGCTAATTGAAATCTTAGGGCGAAGGTAAATTTTGGTGTGGTCCATAGGACAAATCATTTTTCTACTTTAAAGAAAAAAAAAGTAAATTGTGAAAGAAACAGTAAAAATTTGTACATGTTTCCTTAGGAAAAAGAAAAAAAGTTAAAAGGCATGTTATTTTGATTTGATTACTCTTATAAATCACGACCGAGTGGCACCGCGTGATTCAATAAAAAAGTATCATGAATGTTTCACTTTACTGTATTGCAATTTAGTGAACTTTGATAATTTTATATAAATGATAATAAACATATTATTACACTTTATTGATAATTTAACAAATTTAATTCGTCTCTATCTTCGATATGTTTTTAGAATTAATTTCAAACTCGATTGGCGGCTTAGTGCTGATATTAGACAACTCTCGTGACACATGAGAGACAAGAAATTACTTGGGAGAGTACTTTTTAATAAATAATTATTAATTTTAGCTATATTTTTTTATTTTATAGCAAAACATAACAATATTAGAATAAATTTGCATTTGTACTAAAAATAAATTATGCATGCAATAAATTTATTATAAATATTTTAAAATAAATTATGCTTGTTTAGTAAGAAATTGACGCAATATATTATAAGTGTATTAAAGTGTGTGATAAATGTATTATCCATCAATACAACTTGTATCGAATATGTTATATAAGTAGTTCTCTGTAATATGTATTAAAACTGTATTATAAGTGTTGAACAAAAAAATTATTTTTATTATAAATGGTAAATATTTTCTTAATGCAGTATATTTATATAAGTTTATTTAACACATTTAGGAAACAAAAAGAAATATTTTCTTAATATAGTTAGTATACTTATGTAAGTTTCTCTAATAAGTGTAGGAAACAAAAAGAAAAAAGGAAATATTAGAGAAAGGAAAAAAAAAGTATTAAGTGAAAATAATTTTTATTTCTTTGAGTAAATAATTTGGCATTTAACCAAATACTTTTGGTGCTTTTAGAATGTGAAGGTTAGCACATAATATTCGATCAATTCTAAAAATTATCATAAATTCACGTGCACAATGATTTTGATAATAAATCCACCTATTAACACATTAACCCCTTTCCCAATTCCCGTTCCCCCTAAAAAAGAGAAAAAAAATGAAAGAATAGCTTGAAATTTGAAGGACTAAATAAATTATGTACTTAGTTGACAGCAAATATACATTTTCGTTACTTTTAAATTTCTAGCACAGATGAACAAAATTATAAAACAAAAATTTTGTATATATGATTGTCAAGAAATGTGAAAGTTTTGTCAAACAATCTTGACATATGAAAAGTTAGTTTGTCAAACAAGTTAGTCCATAAAGCGGATAGAGCACTAGTTTGTCAAACATGTTAGTAGTTTTTGTTTTTTTGTTAAACAAACTTGACATATGCTGCTTATGTTTCATGTTCCAATTTGACAAGGACATACTCAGTAAAATCCCACAAGTGGAATATGAGGAGATAATATACGCAAACCTTACAACTAAGCCAATTACTTTGAATTAACATTGAAAGTGGAGTGTGACTAAACCAAAAGCGACTGTGTCAAACCCTAGCCTTTTATGTGAAGACGAAAGGGTATTTCCTACCTAGAAATTTTCAAATATCAGTATTTCATGCCAATCTTTTTAAAGAACCTGTTAAGATGGCAAAATGAAACGGGCGAGGGGGAAATCAGATGGAATTTTATTGCAAAAGGAAGTGTTTGTATTTATAATTAGTTATAATTATCCTGCATATACTTGAGATCCATTTAAATTTCGCTTACTGTGGAATGTGGATATCCAAACATAGATTACAAGACCAGCTGCAACAACAGATCTAAAGTAACTACAAGCTGGACTCTGTTCCACTGAGATAAATAATCTTCCCGTAGCTGTGCAGTAGAAGCACGAAAAATGGTTCTCATGAAGCATTGCTCTGTCTTCTCTCGAATTCTCTCCGTACAAGATCAAATACAAGCTCATTCCATGTATCAACGGGACCTGGCATGCACCAATGCAAGCAGTCTTGTGGAGGGGGCTTACCATCAGGACCTCGTTTTGTTATTTTATTTGGGTCGGGGCTTCGGTAGGGACCAGGATGTCCATCATGACGGTATGCAAAGACTTGTGTGATATCCATAAATAGTAACGCGGACTTGTTTTTCTTCTTAATAGCACGGCTGTAGCCCGTGAATTGTTTTTCGTGCATTATGTTTGTGAAGCCATTTTCAGCCAGTTCACCATCCTCTGCAGGCTTCACCTTTCCGGTACATGATCCTCCTGTGTTCCATGCCCCGCCCTCATAATGATCAGGTGAAAAGGAACGAACAATGGTGATACCACTGAATTTCGGATGTGTTGCCATGGCAGTCAGGATGGTTTCAACAGAGATTCCAAAAGCTTCAACATTATTGACCTTCATCTGTCTAGACTTGTCTGGCCACCACAATTGTCCGCCAACAATCTCATTATTCAGGACATAAACGGATTGCTTTGCAAACCAGTGGCCGGAGGAGAGCACGACGACATCAAACTGGGGGATGTATTGCATGAACCCGGCATCAGGAACATCAAGGTGGAGCTTAACTACACCTGCTGGAGCAAAATCAAGAGGCCCAGATGTTTGGTTCACAAGCCATGAAGACCAAATACGAACAATCATAGTAGATGTGGATCTGAAATAGTACCGCTGCATTCTTTTGTTCCCACGATTTTTCGGAACCTCATACTGCCAAAAAGAGAATAAACAAGATACAAAAATTAGATGATTAGAGACAATGAACCAACACCTGGCTTTTGATAAATGTACATGGAAGGGACAAAGCATATTTGAAGTTCTGTAATTCAATTTGAAATTCCAAGGGCTTCATGGATAGTGAATATTTAGAAGGGTTCATGGATAATAAACATCCAAAGGGCTTCATGGCAGATTCCAAACGTGAAATAACTAACCACTGATTTAGGATAGAGAAACCGTGGCCATCAGATTGTAAAGTAGAAAAGAAGAAAAAAAGGAAAAAGATAGATAAGACACAATTCTGGCAACACCTCACAGTTCAAAGGGACTCATTACTGAACAGTACTTAGTGCTTGAAATGCCAATTAAAGCTACCATTTGACCAAGAGGATCATAAAATTTAAATGAATAACATTAATGATTCACCAAGAATAAAGTTAGGTCCAGAAATGAAGGGTAAATAGATAGCAGAAAGCATCTATCAAGCACAAACGAATGGTGAATAGATGGCAGAGAGCATCTATTGTTCATGGTTGACATATCTGACCCAGCGAAACCGGAATTATTAAGAAGCAGGTCGCCCTGTCTGTTCCATGTCCACCTTGTCAACCTCTTCCTCTTATCCACCTTCCCACTAGGCCTTCTTTGACCATTCCAGGCATTTTTTGCCACCAACCATGCCTTCTTTTTTTCTTTTTTTTAAATTCAAAATTATTTTTGCTCCAGGTTCTATTAGGGCGGAAACTATAACTGATAGCTGTATTATTGGATTTGGTACTCTTCTATACCTATTTGCACTTAATTCACACAAATGTTAAGGCAAAAGGTAAAAATGGAATGTCAATTTAGTCCTTGTTGCAAACAGTGTACTAAATTTCCTGAATCAATAGTAGGCTCCACTTTTTTATACCAATTACACAATCCCAAGGTCAGCACTTCAGGAAGTTGTATCCAACCTACACTCAGCTATGAACCAATAGAACTTTGTAGAAGAACCCAAAGTGAAACTACAATAATTCGATGCCGCCTCATGTCACTGAACTGATCAAGTTTCTACCAACAGACATGCATAAAAGCAAGCTTACATATTTTTGTTGATGCATAAAAGCAAGCTCACATATTTTTCTTGATACTTACTAAATGCGAGAATTGAAAATTTGAGGTTATGACTCTCCAAATAGTATGAAACAAAACTCAGTGCATTATAGTACTGCTATCCTATAGGGAAAACTTTTCGACAAATGACTACAACCTGACTTTATGAACCTGCAACTCATGTATGAACCAAATAAACCTTTACAGGTTCTAAAAATAGGTAGAAGAACCTAAATTGAAAAAGAGAAATAATTTACAAGAATCCAGTGTCCCAGTTATGCCATTGAACTGATGTATCAACCAGCATAGATGTTAGTAGCATAAAAGCAAGCTCACATGTATTCCAGCTTATGCCACTGAACTGATCAGGTATCTACCAGCAGCAATGCTCATGGCATAAAAGCAACCTCACGTGTTTTTGTTGATAATAACTGAACTACAGAGTCGAGAATAACAAGGCTGTGACTCTCCTATAGTATAATAAGAAAATTCAGTACATTATAGTTTTCTACTGCTCCATCCTAAAGGGGAAATCCTTTCGAGTAAAAGTAGGGAAATGAGACTAGAACCAGACCTTGTTTCATGGGCCAAGAATTTTGACACATATATCATAACAATATCGATCCTGTTCCATTTTTTCAACAAATGTAATTTTCAATTTCAGAGTCTTCTACCTTGTGTATGATGTTGTTGTTGTTGCAGTACAGTGTTCTAACTTGTGTCTCTATTCAGGTGTCACTCCAATTTGAGCCTTTGATATAATCTGGCAGAGCAATGGCCAGCCTCACTTATGTAAGTTCATTAATGTTTGAAAATGTTTAATAAGTGAAAATGTATAAAACAAGGAGGCTGGACCTTAAAAAAAGATAGTTTGATCATGCACAGGGGAAAACATGCAGGAAGACAGAAGAATAAAAGAGATAAGGTCCAACATTGGATTGGACTTTTAATCTTAACAATAAAAGAGAAATGACAGCACTTTCTCCTAATTCAGGAATAGTTTGAAATTTCATGTAGAAATGTAGCTGGTATCTTCAATATAGAGCAAGCAATGAAATTTGAAATACTAATTAAACGACAAGACAAAGTCAAAGGAAATGCTACCAAAGTAACAAAGAGATCAGGATTCAAGGTTGCTAAATAGCTAATCTAAGTCACACTCCAGAACTGCCAAACTGTTGTACATTTTAAGGGAGCGTAAAGGTACCTGCCAAAGGATACACAGCATTGATTCCATTTGGTTGCGAGCAACTGAGTCACCAATGAAAGCTAAAGTCTTTCCTCTCATTAATTCCAAAAACTTCTTTGGATCAAATCGTGGCAAGTCGCACTGAGCTGGTTTCCATCGCCAGTTCTCATAATCCTTATCAGGCCTTCCATTTCCTTGACAGTTTTGCATCTGTGTCAGGACAGGGCAGGAGTCATTTCTGTACAATGGTCCGGACGGATCAGGAACCCATTTTCCATGATATAGATCACATTCTGTAACATTATCAAGGATGTTAAGAGTTTCAGAACAGCATCACAAAGAATTGGTTTAGCAAAAAGTTTACTTACAGCAAGCAAACAAGTTGAAGCTAAATACAACTATGAAACAATTTCATTAACAAGAATGAACAAATCTCAGGTCTTTCAACAACTCATATTGTCTCAAAAAACTACAGCACTACCACATTTTATCAGCATGTAAGTGGAGCATCTCCAACAAGTATGGATACAAGTGTCTTGCACAAAACATGCCATTTGGTACTATGTATAGTGCAATTCATCTAATACTCTTGCTTAACAGGTAGTTAGAACGAAATTTCAGCAGGATGGGAACTGAAGAAGCAGCAAATTTGATGTAGTGTAGCGCTAAGAGGCTGCAAATTACATCTGGGGATGTATGATCACCATTAAACATCAACACCCATTAACTTAGTTTGTCTTCAAGCTATCCTGAATTTTGTTTGTTGGCTTACATAAGCATGATTTTTAATTTTCAATCGCCAGTATCAATCTCATGAATGACTATTATGAATAACAAGGAGAACTAAAAATCAATTCAGAATCAGAGAAAATAACTACTTGCTTTGATATAGAAGAAAAAAAATAAAAGCAGCTCATCATCTAGTTAAACAATGAAGATGTGCTACTGTGCAGAATCCAGCAAGATACAAAAGAAAAAGGGCTGAAAGTTGAACCTGGATCTAGCTTAGCCTGATTTATGACAATGGGTCCAGTAGATAAAGATTTTACATCCTCTTTATGGGCATCAGAAGATGGAAGAGTCCCTTCGTTCTTGCTTTCCTTCTGCGAACTAATATTGTTGCTCTCCTTCTCTTCTTGCTTAGATTCAGGATGTGCTTGAACCACAGAATGATTGGTTTCTGACAAAACAGGTGTTTGAGTAGAATTTTCAACTAGTTCCCCCTTTGAATCTGGCTCTTTCTTTTCGTCCTGAGACTTGGAAGTCTGGTCCTTATTATCCTCAAGTCCTTTTTGATTGTTTACCTCCGTCTTCGAATTAAAGTTTGGTGTACCATTAATAACAACATCATCACGTTGAGAATCAGCAAATGCTACCCTATCCCTATCTAATAACTTAGGCTTTGTCAACTGATCAACACCATAAAAATACTCATGGACTGCGGCCCCAATAGGTTGAGAGACCAGAAATGAGGAAGCAAGAATTAAAAACACAGCAAGGCCACCTACTGTAGTTACAATAGACAAAAGTGACTTTGGATAGGTCAGGGAAGAAGGATCTTTAGATGAAAAAGAAGACATAGCTTCTCAAATGTCTAGCAACTTCTAGAACAACATGGCGTTTCTAGAATAACTGATGTCACTAGGATATGGCTTCAGAACCACAATCCCTAAACTAAAGGAAACTACCAAAAAATTGAATCTTTATCTAATTCTGAGAATGTTGAAGCTCAATTGCCAGAATAACCACCAACTTCCAGAAAATTGGGCCTTCAGAGAATCTTCTATGGCAACCAATAGATATAAAAAAAAAACACTCAGAAAACAAATCACTTCCTGAACAGCAACTCCACAAATAACCTGCAGAAAACTGATAATACAAAGCATAAGCAGTAAAAAGATAAAAAGATTTTCAACAAAATTGAAAATCACAGCAAGGGAAAGAAAATGACAAAAAAGAGACTTCAAAAGCACACCATAGAAGAACCCCATCTAACAAGCAACCACAACACTTATATAGGTATGCAAGATCAAACTAAGAAAACAAAGAAATCCTAAAACACTCCATAATTTTATCCGATTTTCAAGAAATGAACTCAATCAGAACCAAAGAACTAACCTTCAGGTAAAACGAAATCAACCCATTTCGTGTAACTCAATGCTGAGGAAAGCAAACCCAGAAAAGAATCTTCAAAATGCACCTGAAATTCACAAATCCCCAGCAATGAAAACACAAATCGCCGGCGAGCTCCGCTTACTTCAAAGTTTTCTTCTCTGGAGTACAATGAAAGCAACGTCAGAAGAATAATATCGGATCCGGCGATGCAAATCAGTAGTATAATAATCTGATTTTCGGGATTATTAAAAAAATGAAAAAGTTTATAGGATCTGGATGAATCAAACTGGAAATAATAGAATGCTTAGATAACGGCGATTGAATAACATGAACCAGATTGTTACTTAGTAGTAACAAACGTAATTAAATACTCCAAATTGAAATTTGTTTGTTAATTAAGGAAACCTAATTAACAATCGTCAATCTTAGGAAGCATCCAGGTTGGACACTGCTGCTGCAAAGCATGTGATTATGATTTTGTTGTCTCTGTCACGTGTCGGCGTCAGAATTAACTTAATTACGTCGTAACATGGAAATTGCTTTATTTTGAATAAAAATTAAGTTTAGACGTATTAATCAACTGTACGGGTTTTACGCGTGATGTGTTTTGTTTCATAATAAATATTATAGAAAAAAATAAAATATAATTATGAGCTTCTAAAAAATATAAATAATGGAGTAACTAATTTGAAAATTATTTATTTATAAATATTTTATATATGGAGATTCTATCACTAATTAGAATTAATGATAAATTAGTAAATTTTTTTAATTCAAATAAAAAAGAAGTAGAAGTGTATCAAACAACATAGATTTAGGAATCCTTGTATGGCTAGAAATCCTTATTGGTTTTATCACTTTTTTCATATATTTTAAAAATTAAATATTATAAATATAATTAAATAATAATTTAAAAAATAATAAAAATATAATTTTATCTAAAAAATGACTTTCAATGGACAAAAAATTCAAATAATAATTCATACTTTTTTTAATATAATACAATTATAGATAAATATAGATAATTTTATTTGTGTCAAAAAGAGTAAATTCATGTGTTTCATTCTTTTCTTTCTAAAATGTTGGTATCCCAAAGAAAGGAATATTATTCTTGTCGGTGTCCCTATCAATTAATGAAAATAATATATATATTCTCCCATTTTATGTATTAACCTCTTGAAAATGATACTACCTCATTTGACTTTAATAATACCTCACTTGCTTTTTGAACTAAAAAAGAATTGACTTCGGAGAAAAGGGTCAAATGTATGTTTTAATTATTTTAAATGAATTGATTATACGATTTTGTTATATTTTTGCTTAATATTATTGTTATGATTATGTTTTTCCCTTAAAAATATTCTTCATACCAATAGTTATTTCAAAATAAGAAAAACTTAGATTAATTATAATTTTAAACAATTTAAAATAGGATAGTTTTTAATTGACCATGATGTGTATAGGTGCCAGCGATATTGATTTTACTCTAAAAAAAAATACTTGCTAATAGTTTTTAACCGCTCAATCTTATTATTGCCAATCGACTTTAAAATAATAAATTTTATTTTATCTATTTTTGATGTGTGTAGACGTCCCAATAAAGAATTGTGAAAAGCTAATTGTAAGGTGTACGTAGAGGGATAGAAGTAAGTATTGAAAGAGGTGATTAAACAGAACATGGTACAATTTCATATTATTGAGGACATGACTTTAAATAGAAATAAGAAGAGGTCGTGTATAAGGTAGAAGGACAAACAAAAACAATATTCGGTACTAGCAACCATGGCTAGGGATGTGCAAAATGTTCCAACGTCAACCATTGCATCAGAGAGCATGTTTAATCAAAGAAGGCAACAAATCGAAGATAATCGACACTCATTGGGAAGTAATGCCATGAATGTTTTAGTTTGCCTTAGAGATTGGTTAGAGAAGAGCAGATAAAAAAGAAAGACCACAAGATACGGAAGAAGATGAAGAACTTGAAGAAATAATGTCAATTGGAGATTCTTCTGTACAAGCTAGTCCAAGTTACAGATGAGTTAATTTTGAAAATTATGAGCCAATTCATGTTAATGTTAGTACAGATGAATTGTAGAGAATAATTCGAAATGTATAGAAATTATAATTTATTAGAGACAACTAATTATAAGTTTATACGTATGTTTCGAATTTTCTCAATTTATTAATAAAGACACTAACCTATTTAGTTTTTGCATTTCTTTTTTTTTTCATAAATTTTGTTTGATTCAATTAAATTGCTTTATTTACTTTACATAATCAAAATAGATACATTGTAAGTATATACTAAATATAGTATAACTATAATACTATATTATTATAATACATAGTATATCGTGAGTATATTTGATATATATTGTGAATAGATAGTATATATGTAATATAGTTCCAGTTTAATATTATATTAGATCGTATATTGTGAGTATATTTGATATACGTTGTAAGTATATAATATCGTGTAACTATAGTATTATACTAGATAGTATACTGTGAGTATATTTGATATACATTGGTGAGTATATATTGTATTATAAGTATATTATTATAATAGATAATATATTATGAGTATATTCGATATACATTATAAGTATATAATACAATGTAACTATAGTATTATACTATATAATATATTATATGTATACGTGATATATATTGTAAATATATAATATAGTGGAACTATAGTATTATACTAGATAGTATATTGTGAGTATATTTGATATACGTTGTAAATATATAATATAGTGTAACTTCAGTATTATATTAGGTAGTGCATTCTGAGTATATTTAATATACATTGTAACTATATCATGTAAGTATATCATTATAATAGATAATATTTTGTGAGTTATGAGTATATTTGATATGCATGGACCAAGTATATAGCTATATTTAATGCAGGTACATTATATATTTTAAGTATATATAAATAATATAATATAAGTATCCTACTGTTATAAATATTTATAATTAAAATTGATGATGATATTAAATAGATAACGATACATTATATTGATAATCAAATCAAACGTTTGAGTATATAAATATTTTTAAAAAATTAGGCACGGCCTGTTAGGCCCGACCCATGTAGCTTAGAGGGTCATGGGCCAGGCCATCTTCACAAAAAATATTGATTAGCCCGGATTGGCCCAGTATTGGGCAGACGGGCACAACCTTGTCCGATAGCCCAACGGGCCAGCCACTTAGACGGGCCCAGTATTGATGCCTTCCCCTTCTTTCTTGTTCCCCTTGTCAATCATCCTTCATTTTATCAGAAGCTTACCTTTTTAAAAAATAATAAATTATGAATTTTTTTCTTTTAAATTCAAGTGCTAAGTAGAAAACGTGAATAAGAAACTAATAAAATTATATGGAAAAAAAGATGGAGATAAATTATCCAATAATTGCAAGATGACAAAGTATAAAAAGAGAAAAAGGTAAATGAAGATTAGTTGATTCAAAAATCATTTTCTTTGATCGATACTAAAATAAATAAAATAACAAAAAGTAGAAAAACGAAAAATAGCAGGAGAGGAACGTGCATAAAAAGCTTTGGAGGAGAAAAAAGAAGTGCAGAAAGGTGAACTATGAGGGCGAAGGGCTGATTTTTTTTATTTATGAAATTAATATTTTAATTTTACGGTATCAAGTTGTTAAGACATACCACGATGGTCTAGGAGAGAGTAGTGGAGATGAGAGTGTGAAAAGGAGTAACTATTTTGAAGAATCAGTTCGAATTCATGTGGTCGATCAACTATTGAAGCAATTCATCTCGGTAGGAGATTAGTGGAGAAATACAAGGAAAGAAAGAAAGACCTTCCTATAGTGTTCATTGATCTCGAAAAAGCCTATGATAAAGTTTTGAGGGATGTCCTATGAAGGTGTTTAGATATGAAAGGTGTTCCAATGGTGTATATTATGGTGATAAAGGACATGTACGATGCAACCAAAACTTGGGCGAGAACGCTGGGAGAAGACTCAGAGTATTTTTCTGTTGAGATGAGACTTCATCAAGGATCTGTATTGAGCCCTTTTCTATTTGCCTTGGTGATGGATGAGCTAACACGGTTTATTCAGAAGGAGGTTCCATGAAGTATTCTATTTGAGGCTAACATAATACTGATTGATGAGACTCGGGCTAAAGTTAATGATAGATTTGAGGTTTGGAGACATGCTTCAGAATCCAAAGGATTCAAACTGAGTCAAACCAAAACTGAATACTTAGAGTACAAATTCAATGTTGTAAGGGATGAAGCAGATATTGATGTGAAGATTGCCACTTAATCAATTTCCAAGAGAGAAAACTTTAAATATCTTGAGTCTATCATCCAGAGTAGTGGTGATATCGATGATGATGTCACACATCGTATTTGGGCAGTATTGACGAAATGCAGGCTTGCCTTTGGAGTAGTACTATGTGATAAAAAGATACCACCTAAACTTAAAGGTAAATTTTTGTAAAATGGTGGTGAGACCGTTTTTGTTGTATGGGGTGGAGTGCTGGCCTATCAAAAATTCACATGTTCAGAAGATGCAGGTCATGAAGATGAGGATGTTAAGATGGCTATGTGGACGTACCAGAAGTGATAAGATTAGGAATAAGATCATTCGAAAGAAAATAGAGGTGGTCCCTGTGGTTGATAAAATGAGGGAAGCGAAAATATGATGGTTTGAATATATACAGAGAAGAAATACCCACGCTTTTGTGAGGAGACGAGAAAGGTTGAATTTAGGGGTTACACCGAGGAGTAGAGGTAGACCGAAGAAGTATTGGGAGGAGGTGATCAGACAAGATATGACAAAATTTGATCTCATCGAGGACATAGTCTTAGATAAAAAAGCGTGAAGATTGCAAATTAGAGTAGCAGGCTAATAGGTTAGTAGGGTTAGGTTAATATCTGAGCTTAGGTATAGTAACAGTAGGATTAATCGTGTCTTTATATACTATGTTGTCATTATCCATCTTGTATATGTTAATTTTATCGTATTTACATACTATCATGTGTTTTTCGTTATTAGTCGTTCTTCCTTTTTTTTTGTTTCTTTTCCTTTTCCTTTCTCTTTTTTCTCTCCATATCTAGTTTATTCTGCTTGTTGATTTTTGAGATGAGGCCTCTCAGGAATTAGCCTCTCTACCTCTGTGAGACAGTTATAAGGTCTGCGTATATTTCACCTTCTCCAGACCCCACTTGTGTGATCCCGAGTATGTTGTTGTAATATTTTTAACAAATAAGTAATATTTATTTATTTATTAATGTCAAATGTCAAAGCAAAACAAGCATAATTTTTTCAGGAAAAAAATATTATTTAAAATATCTTCATCGCTCATTAAAAATAATATAGATATGCTATTGCTTAATCTTACTTTTATGGAAGCTTTAACAATTTATGGACTGATTGTAGCATTAACACTTTTATTTATAATTTTTTGTCATATTTTAATTATTTTAGACATTCAATAAGTACTGGTGTTAGTTAAGGTGTCTAGCAGCTTGTTTGGATGGTGTTTTTTGGTGGTATGGTATGATATGATTTTTCTTTTTTTAAACTCAAAGAGGCCAAAGCCTTATGGTATGGTATGATATGGTTAGTAAGAGAACCATATTTATTTTTATTGTTTCATTAATCATATGATATGGTATGGTTTGATTTCATGGTTTTGTAACAATGAAAATTCTAACTTTTTGAAACCACCAATTTGGTGGTATCCCATGGTTTCCTTAAAATTTTTCCCCAATTATACCCTTACTTAAATTTCAAGAATTTTAATTTATCATTTATTCTTTATTAAGTTTTATCCTAATATATCTACTACTTTTGTATTACTTGTTCCCCCCCGCAACAACTTTTAAAATTTCTCTTACGTCTTCCGTCTTTTCTTTCAAGTTTTAGTATGTTTTTTGAGGTTCATTTTTTTAAAAAAATTTTACTTTTTTTATTTTCTCGTGTTGTTTGTTAAATTGGAGATATATTAGCTTGTATGTTTTTCCACTTGATTCTATGTATTTATTTAAAAAAATATTTAAAAAGTATTAATAAATTTAATATTTATAATAATTATGGATATTTTTGTAGATTTATAAGTTACGATACAGTACCATACAATTAAATCAAACAACAAATTATCCTTAAACAATAGCAACCATACAATCTATCCAAATATTCTACACTACTATATTGTACAATACCATACTATACTATACAATACCACACATTATGAAATTATGACAAATCATCAGCCAAACAGAGGGTAAGTGAATTATGCGCGTTATCCATGCTTAACACTTTGTTTGGATAGTTGTCATATATTGTTTCATGATGTATTGTATTGTGTTGTGTTGCGTTGTAATGTATTATATCGTATCGTAATTGTTTCAATGAATACAATGTTTAGATAAATTGTATTGTTCTCCATCATTATATAACGTCATATATCTATAATTTGAATGATAAAACTATAAGAAATTATAGGGTATGTGATAGATACCATAAAAAGACAAGATAAATTATAAAATATAATTATTAAATAATAAACAAAAAAAGGTCAAATTTACCCTTCAAGTATATGTAAAGGGCAAAATATATGCTTTGTAACCTTTTGGGCCAAATATACCCTTGACGTTAGTAAAATCGCTCAAATTTACCCTTCAACTTAACAAAGACATAATTAATTTTTTAATTAATAATGTGACGCTTTCCTATTGGTTACTTAAAAATTTAACAAATTTAATTAAAAAAATATGCCCCAAGCAAAATAACCTATGACCCAACCAAAATAAACCATGACCCACCCATATAAAAAAATTCCTAAAACGTTATATCTATTCTAAGGGTTAACCTAAATTGACCAACACTTTCTTGGCAACCATTTTTCATCTATTTCCTTTCTCATTAGCTCGTCAAGTTTCGAATGAGGAAACAAAGGACAAGCAGTAAAGAACTAGGGCTTTCTTGTTGTCGTCGTTCCACTCAAGTACGAATTTGACTTTGAACTAGGGCTTTTTTGTTGTCGTCGTTTCACTCAAGTACGAGTTTGACTTTTTATTGATTTGAAAATCGCCATTGATGAAGAAGTAAGGTGAATATTTTCTGTTATTTTCTCCTTACAAATGTGAACATCTTCTTCTATTTCTTCTCCTCAACAATTAGAGTCTCGTACATGTAAATGTAGACTGAGTGTAAAATTATTTACTGCAATGACTATTGAAAATGGTGGACATCGGTTCTACAGATGTCGTCATCTTGGATCAAACTTTTGTAGTTATTGGAATTGGTTAGATGAAAAACTCCTACCTCATGTGTCTTTGATGATTCATAATCAAAAAGTTGAATTGGATTCTATTTGCAAGGAAAAAACCATCTGAAGAAAATTGTGGAGTACATGAATTGTGCTGGAATTTCAGATTTGAAAGATATATCTGCTACTAATGAAAGTTCAGATTTGAAGAAGGAGGAAAAACTATCAAATTTGAATTCGAAGGATGGTTATAAAAGTGCAAATTTGAAGAAAGCAGACCACTTGAATGATAAATTTTTTTTTTGAAATCTAGCCCAAGATTCAAAATCAGCACACAATTATTGACTGAAATCTGCAAGATTGCATAGCCCACACTTTTAGAAATTTGCCTTGCAATTCTTCATTCAAAGTTGGCAACTTGTTTGCAAATTGTTTTCAAGGTTTCTGTTCAAAGTTGACAGCCTTAGTTGTCAAAGTTGGCAGCCTTCATTACTCCTATAGGTAGGAGATTCATTCCTTCATTTCAATCATCCAAAAAAGGAGAGTGTATGCTAAAAATTTTGTGTGATACACATTGTGTATTTTGTGAGTGTTGTAATGCTCCTTTTATTTTTATCACTCCACTCCACATATATCACTGAGTGATACACAAAAATTATATCGTCGTCGTGCTTAGGCCCAGTGAGGTTTTGTTGTACACTTCTCCATTATAGTGATATTTTGCTCGTCGTCGTCCGTGGATATAGCCTAATTTTATTGGGTGAACCACGTTAAATCTGTGTCTCCATTTATTACCTTGCCCAATTTATTTATACTTTTCAATATCAATCGCGATCCTTATCATGCTTCCGCTATCGCCTTGTATTGCCTAACAGTTTTGAAGTTGGAGTTGAAAGTGTATCAACTGACAAGCTTCCTTGTAGTTTCTTAGGCTGTTATTCCTGGATTTGTAGCTGCCAAGATGATGTAGTATGGTTTGGTTAAATTAGTGACTTGATGATGTTGTCAAATGAATGTTGTTTTGTTGTTATTATAAAATCTGCAGGTTAGTGAATGTTGTTTAGTGATGCCGGTTAGCGAATGCTGTGTATTGACGTTATTTAGTGAATGTTGTTTTTTTGTGAAATGAATATTGTTTTGCTGTTACGGTTTGCCTAATTGAGCATAATTTTTTTGCATTGAGTTGGCCTTATTTTATCCGACAGTTATTCAGATTTGGAGTTGCATATGAGTTTTGTGATCTCATTGATTCCTTGATCTGTTTTCTTCTGAGATGCCTCTTTTACTTCCTCTGTTTTCACCTGCACATTGCTGATGAATTTGGCATACCATTTATGGAAGCAAGTACAAAGAATGCCACCTTGTATACCTGCATTTATCTACCCCAAAGTTGGTTAATGTATAATTATAACCACTTGTGAGATCTCATAGGCTCCAATAGCTGTTGGTTTTGGATAAATCCCATAAGTTCCATCAGTCACGAGTATTCTCCATCTCTTTGATATCGGCTTGTTAGTGGATGATATTGGTGCAGCTCTATCAGGCTGATACACTAATGAAGTGATAAACATGAGCTTAGTTAGATAACTCATTCGAAACCTATGTTGCTCGAGCTCTTAAAATGTTGACTGATGCATGGTTTTAGAGGATCCAACATGGGTGCAACAACATTTTTGAAGAGTCCCGAGCAACATACTTTGAAACTAATAGCTTCTATGTATAAACTGTCCAAGAGAAATAGAGATAAAAAAGAGGAATGAACATGCAGTATTTTCTTCCATACTTCAACTATTTCATGGAGTACCTTCTACCTACGCTATGCATCTTGACAATATTTTTCATCAAAACAATAGCGTTTCGACTAGCTTGCACACACTTCGACTATTTCATGGAGTACCTTCTACCTCATATTATGCCTGTTGACAATATTTGTCTTTATAATGATAGTTTCTAGACAAGCTACTGCATACCTCAACTATTTCATGGAGTACCGTCTATCTCACATTATGCATCGAGACAACAGTTTTCTTCATATCAGTAGCATCTAGACTAACTACCACACACTCAACTGTTTCATCTAGTATCTTCTACCTCCCAGCAATTTATCTATCTAGACAACATTTTTCATTATAATGGTGGTGTCCAAACTAACTTCACACCTCGACTATTTTACAAAGTCGACCAAAATTCTCACTAAGAAAGGTCATTGGCACAAGGAAAACCTTTTCTGCATACTTCCAGCATAAAAAGGAACTCATCAAGATTGAAACTAGCACTAAAGGTCCAGAATATGTAGATACAAGTCGTTGGAAGGAAACCTTGACATTCGTAGAGATGAAATGTCTGCATTTAGATATACATCAACAGGTTTACATAAACATCTCCTAAGTGAAATGTCAGGATTTTTCCAAGCCTTGCACATTTTTCAAACCCAGCTCGTTTACCCAGTACTCAGCCCGTGTGACCAACTGCAGAAGGTAAAGACAGTCTCAACCATGAGTATCACAATACTACAATTTTTTCTGATAACCCACAAACTGCAGTTTCAGAATCCAAGAGTGAAAAAAATACTAGTACCTAAATAGAATGAAAAGTACTTTTACAAAATAAGGTTGCTGTTGACATACCTTAGGCCGAATTTCCAAACCCAGATGATTCATGGATGAAGAATTTCTCTTAGCAAGCCACAAGAAAAACAAGCACATAGTGGTGCCAATGACCTTTCGTACATTGAACACGGCAAGAGGGAAGGTGCAAAATTACTCACTGACTTACTGGAAGCATTACATAAACAGGCACATAGTTGGGTAAAGGGACAAGTACTACTATAACAACTATTAAAGATCAACTGATTGCAATAAGTAGAAAATTTCCAAACTGCTTGCAACAGCAAAAAACATGACAAGCAGCATACTCGTAAAACAGATGTTCACATGCTCAGTACAATTACCTATTGTCATACAAAGAAACAGGCAAAGAACCAGATATTCTTGTATCTGCTAAATCTAAAACAGTCAAATTCCCAACCTCACACAGAAACCTGCCAATCTGCTTACAAAGATGTCGTCCAACAATAGAACCTCAGTAACAACAGAATACTTATTCAGATATAAAGTTCAAAACATAAGATTCAACACAGGCTGCTTACAAAGATGCAGTACATTGACAAATATGGCCACTAGCAGAACATAAGCACACAAAATGACCATTTTCAACACTGATTTCAAACAACAAAAAACAAAATAAAAAGTTTCATTGTGCCATTACATAGCAAAACAAAAAATAATGCACTATTTTCATTTTTTATTCTTGTTTCTCTTTGCCTTTAGTTTTCCAATTTTTTCCTCTTTTTCTATCACCAATTGATTTGAGGTCACACTTTCTTTGACCTTGCAAGTCAACTTTCTTGGTGAATATGGTAGATCAATAGGCAAACTTGCACCACTTTCATCACCCCTGAAACTGATCTTTCTTGAGTCTGTTGGTTTCTGATACATCTTCTTCACTTGAAGCCTAGTATGAGCTTCAGATATTGATCTAGGCCTAATTCATCCTCACTTTCAAGTTCATCTTCATCTTCATCAACAAGTGCTCTTGAAGCTACAACATGTTTGTCCTTTGATTTCCTCTTCAAGTTTGAAGGACCAGCAGCTTCTGGACTTTTTTCTTCAGCACCAGCAGCTTAATGCTTGATTGTATCTACAACAATTTGTGCTCTTCTTTGAAGCTAAAAAATGGATATAATAATTAAATCAACAAATAAAAAAATGTAAAAGATGACTGAATAAGAAAAATAACTTTACCAGAAGACATTTTCTTTTGTTGTGACCTGGTTCACTACAGTGGCCACATGTCATTCTTAACCCCTTTCTACTTTTTGACCACAATTCCTCTCTCTTCCTTGCCTTATCCTTCTCCCTTACTCCATTAACTTTTGGTCTACCAACCATTTTAAGTATTTCTGGTGGCTCCATAGCATAAGAGAGATGCACTTCCCGAAATTTCTCACCCCTAACAGGTTGAATTTTATGTTGGTATACCAACATGTAAGAATCTTTTGAGTACCACCAATGCACTTCATGTAGTGATTTTTTTTTTATCATGTTCTAAAGCTTTGATGACATGAGGACAGGGTATTCTTGTCAAATCCCATGTCCTACATGTGCATTTCTTCCTAAAAAGATTCAGCACATGTTTATCAATATCCTCAGTCAACTCATAACCTAGGTCTCCATTAGATTGAACATAACAACCACGTGCAATGATTTTGAAATCATTATAAAGATTCATGGCATATGGGCTGAATTCTCCTGTCCATTTCTTACCCTTCTCCTCCTGAAGATCTTTCAACCTGTTCATAACTTATACATTACATAAAATAACAGTCAGATATATAAATATAGTAACATAAAAACAGTTGTGAAAACACATGTAATACCTTGATTCTGATATCTTCCAACATCTTAATTATTGGTTTTGACCTAGCTTCCAGAATCCATTTGTTGAATGACTCAGTAAAATTATTTTCACATATATTATTCTTGCAAGTTGTGTCAAAATAAACCCTGCACCAGTGTTGAGCAGGGTACCATAACAGATCTTTCACAGCTTGTTCAGACACAGAACCCATTGTCTTCAATTGGTCTACAAATTCTTCTTCATAGGTACTCCAAGCAGGCCACCACAACAATTTTTTCATATGAAGACCCCTCCAAGTCTTGGCCCAAGTAGCTTCTATGTGCCTTAACACACCATCTATGGTGTGCTTGCCTTAACACACCATCTATGGTGTGCTTTTGGAAGTAACTGGTCAACAACACCAATCAGCCCCTGAAATTTAAAAAAAAAAAAGCCGCTGAAATTATAAAAAAAGCACCACATAATAAAACATAAACAACAGAAAAAACAAAAAAAATAATAATGAATTTGATAAGATATTACCTTCTGCATATCCGATATGAGTGTTAATCCTTCACCATCTTTTAGCTCTAATAAATTTCTCAATAACTTACTGAACCATTTCCATGTTTTGATTGTCTCTCTATCTACCACTGCCCAAGTAAGTGGATAGAAATGCTTCACTGAATCTTGTCCGAGAGCAACCAATAAAATCCCCTTACATTTTCCTTTTGAAAATGTCTCATCCGGCCCTATAATGGCCTCAAACCAGCTTTCTAACCATTTTTTCAAAGCTTAAAAGCATACATAAAATATTGAAAATCTTTTTTTTACTTTTTTCTAATCATCCTTAAATATGTTAATCACAACATCCGAACCAGGATTGCAGTCCCTCAATTCTTGAGCATAAGTTTCTAATTTGTTAAAATCATCAATAAAGCTATCCTCCAGCTTCTCTAAGACAAGCCTCTTAACCCTTTTCATCTTTGAATAACTAATATTCAATGAAAAATGATCATCCACATCCTGCCTCATGTCTTTTACCATGTATTTGGGGTTATTCTGAAGCTTGTTCTTAAAGTAATGTGCTAAAACCTCTTGAGTAGCTCTTTTGTTCTTAAAGGCTTCCTGACAAGTGTGCTCAGTTTGTAAAGTCTTAATTTCAAATCCATGGCCTTTCTCATCTTTTGAAATTAGACACACAAATGGACAACCAATATCACATCTATATCTAAGCCTAGTGGAGTCACTTTTTACAAGTGTAAGGCCTCTCTTATTAACAATTGAGTAATAACTCAGAATACTTCTAGCTTCATCAAGATTCCTGAAGCTCATGCTCTTTTCAAATTTTGAAAAATTATCTAGTTTCTCAGTTACTTCTCTGTGCTTTTCCCTCTTAAAAAATTCCAACTTATCACTATCATGATCACTACCTAAAGGTTGATATTCACCATCCTCACTTGTTTCACCATCAATGAATGCTTCTATTGCCATTGGTTTAAGTCTGTTAACTTCACTTATGTCATCAGTACTTACACCACTGATATTACAAGCTGGGACACTATCTTCACCTTCCTCAACAGCAAATAATTGAAGTTGAAACACACTAAACTGAGTAGACAAAGCATTTTGCAGTGTTCTAATTCTCAAATCATTCTCTACTAGATAATACCTGTTAGAGACTCCTGTGCATGGCAGTTGTTTCACTTTACTAAAACCTAACTTTTAAATGTGTATTCCGAACGACCATAACAAGAAAGACTTTGTTTTTTTGACATCCAAATCTTAGCTCCTAAGAAGGAGATGAGATGGATATGGGTAATTTACAGCTGGAAGGGATATGAGTTAGCAAGGACATGAGAAATGGAAGAGATAGTTAGAAAGTGTTTCTTTTAGGTTTTCTTGAAAAAGGTTTTAGTGTGGTATATTTGGATTTAAATTAAATGGGTGGGTTATGAATTTTTTTTTAAAAATAAATAAATTTATTAAATTTTTAATTAATCAATAAAAAAATATCACATTATCAATTAAAAAATTAATTATGTCTTCGTAAATTGAAGGACAAATTTAAATTATTTTACTAACGTCAGAATATATTTGATTCAAAAAATTAATGAGTGATATATTTAATTCTTTTCATATATTAAATTTGACCTTAACAAGAAGATATTAAAATAATAAAATAATTATATTAAATAAAATATTTTTTTTAAAAAATAAATTTAAATAATATAATATAATAAAATTTAAATATTAATCAAAATAAATATTTAACGACCATCCGGGTTAATGCTTAAACCTTTATCCTTTGTTCCGTTCTATACAGCCAATTCTATCCCTTTGTTCTTTAGTGTTTTAAAGCACTATTATAATAGCTACAAACTAGAAAATCCTGTGCTGAAGAAGAAATCCTTTTGTACCTCAATTTTAGGGTTTTCTTCTATTCTAATGGCCACTCACAGTTTTTCATTACTTTCAGTCCAGTCATTAACTTCAAATTCTAGCAACAGACAAAGTGATAATACTAATACTTTTTTTACTCATAAGTATTGTAAAGCTCTAACTACTACTTTCACTGGCGGAAAGCTCTTGATTCGGCCGCAGAATTTGAACGATGCTTGTACTCTCAAACGTCGTTGTTCCACAGTCGCAACGGTTGCCTTCAGCCTCCCGATTACGTAAGCTTTCATATCGCTCTGTATTGACTAGCATTGCTTTTAAAATACATTTTGGTACATTCTACGAATCAAAATGAGTAATAATTTTGTGTTTCCAACTATTGGTTTTTGCTTTGCAGGAAACCAGTGAGTTCTGAGAAACAGCCAAAGTATGTTTGCTTAGTTAGTTTAATTGGTGACTGTTGGTTTTGTGTTTTAAAATAAGTATCATCCACTATCCCTAAATCACAGATCAGTTGGGGTTGGTTTATGAATCATTTTTATTCATCTGATTTGTAATAAGAAGTTTCTTGAACAATGCTGTAGATGGTCGGCAAGAGCAATACAGGCATTTGCATTGGGTGAATTAGAAGCAAGGAAGCTCAAGTATCCAAATACTGGCACTGAAGCACTTTTAATGGGCATCTTGGTTGAAGGTTAGCATTGAACTCAGTTGATGCTGCTGGGGAAACTACATTTTGATGTCTACTGTGGCGTGTGTGTGTGTGTGTGGATGGCAATTTGTCTTTTAGGTTAGGAAAGTTTTTGAGTTTGAATGAAGAGAGATTTGCCTTGCTAGGGACCAGTTTGGCTGCCAAGTTTTTGAGAGCAAACGGTATAACATTCCTCAAGGTGAGTGACGAAATACTGAAGTTGCTTGGAAGATCCGACATGTATTTTTTCAGTCCAGAGCATCCCCCCCTTACTAAGCAAGCTCAAATGGCTCTTGACTGGGCAGTCAATGAGAAATTGAAATCAGGTAATGCCCTTGCTTTCTTATGGATTTGTCCAGAACGACCCCTGATATGAGTACACTATGCACATATAAAGCTTGATATAACAGACTTGCTTGAGTGGTTTTAACAGTGATATCAGCTCTAGATAGTATGCCATTTCAATAGTACAGACATGTGCATTCATAAGGTTAATCAACAAGAATTAGAACAGGATAATACATTTTCTTATAAGATATAACAGGGATGATACATAAAATCCTCATAAGAAAAGGATCATACATAAAATCCCCTCTAAACTATAACCAGATTCTCAGCTAGACACTCAAAACTTTTTGAGTGACTTATTACCCCACTAAAAATCTTCAAATTGGAATTATGAGGGTCTTATTACCTCCCTGAACATCTTCAAACTGGAATCTTGACCACGCTAAGCGGCCAAAAACCAGATTGAAATTGGCAGTGTAATGTATGCTTGCTGCCACGTGTTCTCTATGTACTCCCTTGTCCTAACTTATGTGATGCATTTTCTTTTTTTTTCTTTTTAGTTTGCCTCAAATGAATGATACTTTTCCATATTTGAAAATAATTTAGCTTTTAACTTTTCATTTTAACCTTAATGAGATGATTTATAGCCACATAAATATCTATGGCTTTTTTTAGATCACAAGTTCCAAAAAATATTTCTTTCTTAATTTCCATGTCTAATCAAAGTGTATCACATAAATTGAGATAACAACAAAAACAATAGCAAAAACCCTTGGTAATCCCACAAGCAGGAAGGTAGGATGTTCGTAAATCGGATCCCCTATCTTTGTGAGGTAGAGAGATAACTTCTATTTTTTCTGAGACATGATTTTTCTTACTTATCTTTTTTTTTTTGAGAAAAGGGTAACTGTATTTCAAGTCAAAAGTTCATCATCCAACTGATGATGAATGGAAACTTACATCCCACCAAAGGGTACACTACAAGTTCCCTATGAAATTTACTAAATCTACTGTCTCCCTAGCAGACTACCTTTACACCATAAAAATAAAAGACATATACAATTCATTTTAATTCTTTGTAAATTTGTTTTTTGGCCCTCAAAGCATCTTGAGTTCCTTTCTTTCCAGGGAGTCCACCAAATGCAAGTAGGGATGGTTTTCCACCCGTGGCCTTCTTTCTGTCTGCTCCCAATCCTTTGTAACTCCTTTGTTGTGCTAGGCATCACCCAATTAACTCCCAACATAGCTAGAAACATGTTCCATAAATTCATAGTTGTTTCACTGTGGAGGAATAAATGATCATTTTCTTCAGCTTCCTGTTCACACGTTACACGCCTTGAACTGATCTGCCATCCTTTTTTCCATAAGACTTCATGAGTTAAGCAAGCCTTTCTATATACCAGCCAGGCAAAACAGGCAACCTTTGGGGGACTCTTGGTCTTCTATGTCAGCTTCCAAGGCCACCTGTCACGCATTGGCCGCAAAGTATTGAGTTTCCAGTAACATGACTTCACTGTGAACACACCCTTGGCTTGATTTTTTCATCTCACACTATTAAGCTTCATAGATAAACCTGGATGTGAGTGAAGCACTTCCAACAATCTAGCAGCTTCCTCAATCTCCCGGTCATTTAGAGCTCTTAGAAGACTTGGCCCCATCTCTGTGAACTCTAGACTTGAGCCACACATGCCTCCCTTGTAGGCTTAGAGCATAAAGATGAGGGAAGGAATCTCTTAGGCTACCTTCTCCATCCCACACCTCATTCCAAAAATTAGTTTTTAGACCATTGCCAACATTGATTGAAATGTTTTTGTTGAAATTAGCCCATAGTCTCCTTATGGTTTTCCAAACACTGTAACCAAAAGTGTCCATGGCTTCCTTGGTTGTCCATTGAGAAAGTAAACCCCTTCTATGTATCTTCTCCATATGGCCCTTTCTTCTGTGCAAAATCTCTAAAGCGATTTCTGCAATAGAGAGTTGTTCTGCTTGCTGAGATTCCTCTGGTTAAGTCCTCCTTGCTGAATGTTGAGGGTCAAAACATCCCATTTCACTAGGTTGGATCCTTACTTCTCTTATTTCCTTGCCGTAGAAAGGATTTGTTCACCCTGTTGAATTTTCTTTCAATGCTCTTAGGTATAGGAAAGACACTCACCATGTATGTTGGTATACCATCAAAAACTGACTTGGTGAGTGTCTACCCCCTAAAGAGAGATACTGACTTTTCCACCTGGATAGTTTTTTTTTTCACACCTTTTCCTAAAATGACAAGCATATATGAAAGAGGCATGAACTGGTCAGTGGACGACCTTAGAGTTAAAGCGGATCTATCCAAGAAGCAGTTCGTCTTCCTCACCAAAACATAGATGGAGCTACTACTATGATGATAAGAAATGATCTTAAATGAAGGATTTATATAGCGACCCTGACTTTTGTGGGACTAAGGCATAGCTATTGTTGTTGTGTTCAATTTGTTGCTAGGTCCGCATGGTTCCAAGAGAATGTCTAATTAAAATAACTTTGCTTCATATGATAATGTTGGCCAGCCAAAAATTTCCATGTCCAGAAGATGTATGTTGCGGAAATGAGTATGTTGAGGTGGATGTATGGTCATAGTAGGAGCAATAAGGTTAGAAATGACGATATTCATAGTAAGGTGAGAGTGGCCTCGGAAGGAAGCGAGATTGAGATGATTTGGACATGTGAAGAGGATACAAGGTATAAGAGAGGTAGAGGTAAGTCGAAAAAGTATTGGGGATAGGTGATAAGTAAAGATATGATCTAGTTTTAGGTTATTGAGGACATGACCACATATAGGAGGGTGTGCAGAACACGTGTTAGTAGGTAGTGTAGTGTTGTCTTGCTTAGGGTGGTTGGTATTTGTCACTGTTGTTACACTAGTATTATTGTAGTTCTTGTTTTGATATTTCTATTATAGCACTATTTTGTTGTTGCTATGTTTTCGTCATTGTCTCTATCTTCTTTGTACCTAAATTTGTTGCACTTGAGCCGAGGGTATTTTGCAAGCAACCTTGCTACCCCGCGAGGTAGTGGTAAGTGGAATTTTACTAAGTATGTTGTTGTTCATATGATTTTAGGTCTAACCCATTCACTTTAAGAACTTTTAAGGTGTACCGTTTTCATTACTTTTAAGCCATAAACTCTGATAAAATTCTTCATCCAAAAAATGGGAAAAGTTTGATGACTTATTTTAGGTATTCATTTACTTACGAATAACATGTATTATGCACGGACACAATGTGTTCCAGCATATCCTTGTCCTTATTTCTTGAAATCGTATCTCCTATGCATAAATAGGCACCTTTCCCTAGGGCCTGTGCACCCCCAAGATTAGTCGGGGATCTAAGTGATTCGGACACTTGGTGCAAATAAAAAAAAAGGGGCACCTTTCGATATATATCCTTATGTTTTTAGAAATTTGTTGTGCTAAGCTTGAGTCAAATGATGATACATTTTGCCCGTTTGTGACTCCTTCGTAGAAAATGCTCTCTTTAAGCTATTCCATTTCCTAATGTGATTCTCGAACTGATTTTTGAAATAGACTGTACTAATGGAGTTAGACGATCTCAAACAGTAGTTTGAAGATTATACCCTTTACTTAGTTTTCATGTGACACCATTTGATTGAACATGGAGTTTAGAGTGTTAGTTTGACTTGTATCTTATTTAAGCTGTCGTAGAAATTAATAATTATGGTTAAAAAGTTTGATATTTTATAAAAATTGGTCGGCTAAATTTATTTTTTACAGCTTGAAATTTTGAAGTGATTTAAAATAATATTTATTAATGTAAGGCAGTAAATTATTTTTTAGAGTTAGTACTTCAAAAAAACACAACTAAATTATCCATGTTTTGTTAGAGTAATGCCTAAAACATGAGGTGGTGGTGTTACCATAGTACTATAACATTTCCTAGCAAAAAATCCCTTGCTGTGCCAAATGGCATGGATAGTGTTTCACTCTCCTTGTAGTGTGTGGTTACTAGAAATAGACCAAAAATAACATCATGTATCATTTTACATTTTTTTGATTTGTTATTTTTTTTATTTTTTGTTTCTCTTTTCTTGATCAGTTTTTCCTTTTTCAGATCTCTACGTCTTTTGCTAATAATAGTACTAATTGAAATTATAACCTTAAAATGGAAAAGATAAAAAATCTAACTTTAAAATATGTTAATTCTAAAAGTTAACCAAAAAAAATTATATAATATACATTTAACTATAAAATGTTTTTTTTTTTAAAGAATTGTTCACTTGTATTATCAACAAAGGAAGACTCCAGGAAGTATTCCAGTAATATTTACAAAAACTTACATGAATGTAGATCTATCCTCCTATAATCTCATAAATAATCAAAAATACTAGAAAGATCTTCTGCTTGAGGATATACATGCTTCCACCAAAAAAACAGAACCATAAATTCATCTTTATCTTCTCAAAAGAGCTGCTCTTGTTTTCAAAACACCTTTGGTTCCTTTCTAGCCAAACAGTCCACCAAATGCAGGCTGGGACAATCTTCCATCTCTCTTTATGCCCTGACTGGTTCCTATCTCTGGTCCAGCAAGCTAAAGCCTCCTTTATGTTCCTAGGCATAGTCCAATTTATACCCCTAATATTGATGAATATCTGCCACAGCTTCATTATCCTCTACAGTGTAAAAAAAGATGGTTTATTGTCTCTGCTTCACATTCACAAAATGAGCACGTGGAACACAATTGGATGCCTCTTTTCATTAGATTATCTTGAGTTAGCGCAACCTGCTTAGCCAGAAGCCATGAGAAGCAGGCTATCTTGAATGGGACCTTGACTTTCCATATCATTTTCCATGGCTAGCCTCCTTGCTGTGAGTCTGATCTTTGAAACTTCCTGTAGGCAGATCTTATAGAAAATCTCCCATGTTTGTCTGGAATCCAGTTTAGTTTATTCAGATTAGCATTAAAATTCTTGAATTGTTCCAAGGTGCTTAGGAATTCAGCCATTCCATTCATCTCCCAATCATTCAAAGGCCTTCTAAATCTAAAGTTCCAACCCTGGTTGTCTCTCATTTCTTTAACTGTAAACTTTTCCTGAAGGCTTAGAAGGAAAAGATTAGGGAATCTGTCTTTTAGAATTCCTTGACCCACCCAACTTTCCTCCCAGAACAAGGTCTTTCTTCCATCCCCCACCTTGATTTTACAGTTATTCATCAGTTTAGGCCACAAATTCCTTATAGATCTCCACAAACCAGTGCCATATGGTTGAAGCTTTGCCGGTCCACCAATTTTCCATGCTATATCTTGCCCTGATAGTGTCCTTCCAGAGAGATTGTTCTTGGGAAGCAAACCTCCACAATCATTTCATTAATAGGCTGCTGTTCTATATCTTCAAATTTCTTATTCCCAATCCCTTTCTTTCTTGCTAACTATGACTTCATCCCATTTGTCCAGGTGGAGCTTGTGTTAATCTGGATCACAATTGCCTTGCCATAAAAAGTTCCTTCTAATGGTGTCTAGTCTGTCTCTTACACTAGCTGGCATAGGGAATAATGACATCATGTAAGTAGGTAGAGCATCCAGGATACTGTTAATGAGAGTAACTCTGCCACCCAAAGACAAATACTGACTTTTCCAATTGACAAGTTTCTTCTCACTTTTCTCCAGCATCTTGTTCCATGTTCCATTTGATTTGCTCTTATCTCCCAAGGACATACCCAGATAAACAGTTGGTAGTTCTCCAATTTGCCCTCCCAGAATGTCTACCAGGTTGGTGATCCTAGGTACCTCATTAACTGGGTAGATAAAGCTTTTTCCCCAGTTAATGTGAAGACCTAAGGTTGCTTCAAACAGAACCAAGATGACTCTTAAATATTTCAGCTGATTGTTGTCTACATCACAAAAAATTAGTGTGTCATCTGCATATTGGAGGTGAGTAATTGCCAATTCTTGCATATCTGTTAAACTTGCTTTGAAGCCTCTGATCCAGCTATTTGTTTGAGCTGTCCTTAACATATCATTAAGTCCCTCCATTGCCAAAATGAACAAGAAAGGGGATAAAGGGTCCCCTTGTCTCAAGCCCCTCTCCGAGTTAAAAAAACCAGTAGGTGATCCATTCAACACTGAGAACTTCACCGTGGTAGTGCAAAATTTGATCCAATTTATCCACTTCTCGCCAAAACCCATATTCTCCAAAGTTTTCCAGAGAAAACCTCAATATGTAGATGATCATAGGCTTTCTCAATGTCCAACTTGCAAAGGATTCCTGGGATCTTGCTGATCTGTCTTACATCTACACATTCATTGGCTATCAAGATTGCATCCATGATCTGCCTGCCTTTGATAAATGCCATTTGATGGGCACCGACCAATTTAGATACCACTTTTTTTAATCTCTCAGTCAAAACCTTTGAGATGATCTTGTAGACACTACCTATTAAACTAATAGGTCTAAAATCTCAGTTCTTTAGCCCCTGACTTCTTTGGTATCAAAGCAATGAAAGTAGCATTGAAACTCTTCTCAAAAATTTCCTGATCATGAAAATTTTGTATTGCTCCAATCACTTCTCTGCTTACTAAATCCCAACAAGAGATGAAAAAAGCCATGGTGAAGCCATCAGGCCCTGGTGCTTTGTCACCAGCACGTGCCATGACACAATCTTTTATCTCATTAACACTGAATTTGCTCTATAGGAGTAAGTTGTCCTCTTCATTAATTGTTATCCCTCCTCTGCTCCATATCTCTGTTTCTCTGTAGAGACTTTGGTAGAACTTCACAATCTCCTCTTGTATCACTGTTGGTTCTTTTGTGCATTCACCATCTATGTCCAGCATGTCAATGTTGTTGTATCTTCTATGGCAATTTGCAGTTCTATGAAAAAACTTGGTATTTTTGTCTCCTTCTTTCAACCATAAAGCCCTCGACCTTTGCCTCCATGCCACCTCTTCCCCTTTGGCATTTTCTTCAAATTTTACTGTGAGTATTGCTCTAAGATATGCCTCATCATCTGACAGTTGTCTTTGATCTTGGATTTTCTCAAGTTCAGCAAGCTGACTTAAGATGCTCTGTTTTTGAAGCTTCAGGTTGCCTTGGTTAGTATTGCTACATTCTTTCAGTTTTCCCTTCAAATACTTTAGTTTTTCTGCTAAAATAAAATCGGGTCTGCCTCTGACAGTACAATAATCCCACCAAATTTTTACTTTCTCTTTAAAATTTTCTGTTTGAATCCACCAATTCTCGAATTTGAAGTAAGAATTGGATCTTTCCCAATTTACACATTCGAGTATCAAAGGACAATGGTCTGACACAACCCGATGCAAAGCAGATTGGTTGACATACTTGAAAGGTGTTTCACATTCCACAGAAATTAGAAACCGATCTAATCTGGTAGCTGTATCGTGGCCTTCTCCTCTTTTCCAGGTGAACCTGTTCCCTGCTAGAGGTAAGTCCACCAGACCCATGTCTTCAATGAATTCTGAAAAATCTGTCATCGCCTTGTTGAATCTGGTACAATTCTTTTTCTCTAGAGGGAATCTGACAGTGTTGAAATCCCCACCCCCCACCCAAGGGCTTGAAAATAGTCCTCTTGTCGAGCCCAGTTCCCACCAAACCTCCTCTCTTTCTTCTCTACTGTTTGGAGCATAAACTCCAGACAAATGCCAGCTGAAGTCTTGTGATTTGCTCTTGAATTTACAAGTAATGCTGTAGGTCCAAGTTTCACATACCTCCCCTTCCCAGATTCTGCTATCCCACAAAATAATGATGCCTCCTCTTGTTCTGCTTGCTTCCATTTTCACAAAATTCGCCCATCTGTTTGCCCAGATATCTTTGATAAAATTCCTTATATCCCCTTGCAGTTTAGTTTCCTGAAAGCAGAAAGCGTCAGCTTTCCAGTTATTCATCAGGCTCTTGATCAAGAGTCTCTTCCTAGCATCATTGAGACCCCTCATGTTCCAGGAGATAATATCGACCTTCATTGATCGAGGTCGATGTTGCATCCCCCCCTGCTCCTTGTGCCATAACTAAAAAAATTATTCCCAAGTTCCAACCTCTTCAATTCCTTAGAGCCTCTTGTTTTGGGTGTTGACGAGATCATAGCCTTAGACACTTCAGTCGAGCTATGTCTCTTCCCGTCTATCTTCATGAATAGCATCTCTGCTATCTCCTCGCAACCACTGAAGTGAATCCCAAATTCCTCCGCCAATCTAGATATGTTTTGTCGTACCCAGAGAGACATTGGGATATCATGTGTAGGATCCATATTATCTGCTAATTCCGCTGAGTTTATGGAATCGCCTCTTCTACCCGAAGGACCCCTATTTCCTTCCTATCTGCCTCTGTCTGATTGACTATCTCGTTGCTATCAATCTGAATAATTGACATGGCATCCTCGTCTTTTGACCCCTCGATAAGGAGCCCTTGGCCATCATCTTCTTCGTTGGTGGGAATGCAATCTGGTTTCGGAGAATTTATATTTATTCTCCCGAATAATGGAGGAGAAGAAATAAAATTATCCTGATGAGCTTCTATTTCTTCTTTTAAAGGATCAACTGGGCTTTTGTCTTCTGCTTGGTTGCTGAAAAAATTTACCTTTTGGGCCAGTGGATCTTGACCAAATTGCTCCAACCTAACTCCCTTCTCTTATGTCTCATTAAATAGGGTCATGTGCCTTGTCACGTGTCTCTGGCCCTATTTCACATGGGACAAAGCGTGTAACAGCAGGTAAAGGGAAAAATTGCTGAGAGTTTGAGGTACCCACGTGGTCTGTGTGCTCTGTAACAGTCAGCTTTCCCCCTGCCCCTACCTCGTAGGGTTTCTTGAAAATTCTTTGGTCCGATTCCAAGCACTCCTTGTGTCCATTGATTAATATTCTCGCCGGAGCTTCGATCCAAATTTGAATCTTAAAGATCTTGCCTTCATGAATCAGCTCCAGCTCCTTCAGAACTGATACCTCGTCTCCTCTTACCTTTATTCTCTCCCATTTAAGATGATTCTGGAGCTCTGTTTCCTCCTCTGTTTGGATCCATCCACCGAAAAGTTCGCCTATGTCTTGGAATATCTTTTTGGACCAGAACTGAAGGGGCAGCCCTACCAGTCTTATCCAAACCTGCTCCAGTTTTTCCGATATAGCATTTGACGTCGGCGACCTCCATTGAAGATGGAATATGTGCTTTTTCCAGAACCAGCTTCCTTTGATTACATGATCTGCATCTCTCTTTGTGGGTAACTCGAAGAGAAACTGATTGCGACCCATCTCGTAAATGTTGATGCCATGGAGATGTTCCAAGTGCTCGACGACCATTGCTCGATTTCCGACAAATTGACGTTTGCAAGTTCCTCAGGGAGACTGCCTACAACACTCCTAACTGGCACTTCACTGTGGGTTTTCCCAATCTCCTCATTTATAACTGAGTTCCCTTTTCTATGTGTTCTCACAGCATTCATTTCTCTTGTTGCCCATTTATTGTTCCCTACAATATCTGCGAAGAGAAGACCTTCCTCTGTAGTTCGATGAATTAATGGTTCGGCTCTTTTTCCTTTTACATCGATGAACTTTGTTACTTTGGTTGCAGTATCCAGCCAACCTGAGTTGAGAGACCATTCTGGGATGATAATTACAGCTCTTCTTTTCCCCTGCATATTGATGATACTGATGTAGCGCCCCGATCTGTTGAAATTTCTTGAGAAGAAATACTCTGAAATGTGGTCGTGGTACTTCCACCTCCTAACTAAGAAACCTTTGGTTTTCGAGGCTTCTCTGAGAACGTATGCTATCCATTCTATTGTCTTCTGGCTGAAGCTTGCTCTTGTCATCATATTGTGTCCTCTTTCCACCCAATCGTACCACGTCTCCGCTCTTGAAACCTTCTTTGTGATGTCATGTGATTTGAATCCGACTGAGAAATAAATAATGTCGTCTCCCATATTAAAACCCTGAGCAGATCCTGGTTTACGAAATAAAAACAGAGTTTCCCCGCAAGTCTACCGGAAAAGGAGATATACTAGTACATCGGTCGTACTCAACCTTATATACAGATGAACTCCAAACTCCACTGTTCTGAATCTATATTGAGTCTAAAACCTCAATTATAGAGATAATTTCATTTGAGTATACTTAATTATACCAAGAACGTAATAAAAAAATGCAGTTAAGTTTAACTTTTTGCATTCCATTCTCTATGGTCTCAAAACACCTAGAATTTCTCTCTTTCCTGGTCGCCTGCCATATCGAAGCATGGATAATTCTCCATCCAGTTCTGTCTGTAGCTAGCACACCTGCCTCCTTTCAACTTTTTAGAGCCACAGTAATTCTCCTAGGCATAGTCCAGAATATGCCTTTGAGACTCAAGAATACTGCCCATAACTATCGAGTAACTTTGCAGTGTAGAAAAAGATGGTTAACAATTTCTGATGTTTCTCCACATAGAAAATGCCTAGAACATAAGGTTATCCCCCTTTTCATAACATTATCCTGTGTCAAAGTTGCTTCTTTAGCTAGCAGCCATATAAATTATGACTTTACAAGGATTTTGCATTTCCAAATTTGTCTCCATGGCCAGGTAGGAGTCTGTTAACTTGGTTGCTCCATCAACCTGTAAGCTGCCCCTACTTTAAATATATCTTTGCTGCTTCCTTTTTACCATAACACATTCTTTTCAGCCTAAGTCCATTGAAATTTTCAACAGTGTTGAGAAATTCTGCCACCCTCATTACTTCCCAATCATTGAGTTGTCTCCTGAAGCGGAAATTCCAGCCCTCTGTCGCCCAAATCTCTTCAACGGTCCATTGTTGTGAGAGAACTAGGTTATATATGTCTGGGAAAAGGAGTTTCATATTATCTGACTCATGCTATTCTTCCTTCCAAATTTGGTCCTGTTCCCATTCCCCACTTTCACCTTATAGTTGAGCTTGACTTCCTCCATAAATCCCTTATGGATCTCCATAAGCTGTCCCCATAAGGTGAAGTCACTTCCTTGGTTATCCATCTATCTTCGGCTTCATATTGGACACCTACCACTCTTTTCCACAGTGATCTTCAACTGAGTACTTCCACAACCATTTCATTCTTAGTGCTTTACTTTGAAGATTCATATTCTTTATTCTCAATCCCCCACTTTTTTTCCCAGTTGCCACAGATTTTCATTTAACCAGGTGAAATCTTTTCTTCTCGTTGTTACCTTGCCACTGGATTTTTCTTCTGATCCTAGCCAAACTTTTGATGACCCTGCTGTAATAGGAAATGACATCATGTATGTTGGCAGAACATCAAGGACCGAGTTGATAAGGGTCAACCTCCCTCCCGTAGATAGGTACTGTGTTTTCCATCTAGCTAATTTTTTCTGACACTTCTCTATCATACCATTCCAAATTTCAGTAGACTTGGATTTTGCTCCCAAAGGCATGCCCGAGTAAGTTATTGGCAAGGAGCCAACTTACCACCAAGTATTGAGGCTATACAATTCATATTATTGACTTCATTGATGGGATACATGAAGCTTTTCCTTCAATTTGTGTGCAAGCCAAATATTGTATCACCCTTAAATATTTCAACTGTTCTTCCTCAGCTCTACAGAAGATGAGTGTGTCATCAGATATTGAAGATGTGTTACTTCCAAACTTTTCTCTTTCAACCATCCTCTTGTGTTAGCTTTCTTAATCATAATACTGTTTAGCCCCTTCACAGCGATTAAGAACAAAAAAGGTGATAGTGGGTCATCTTGCCTGGGTCCTCTTTGAGAGTTAAAAAACCCTGCAGGAGACCCATTGATTAGAACAGAAAAGTTTAGTGTTGAGATGCAAAACATGATCCAATTCAGCCACTTTTATCCAAATCCCATCTCTTTTAGGATCTTCATTAGGTACTTCCAGTTAACATACGCCTTTTCTACATCTAACTTGCAAAGAATGCCAGGTTTCTCGATTAATCTTGGAGTCTACTGCTTCATTAGCAATCAAAACTACGTCCATGATTTATCTCCCTTTTTTAAAAGCCATTTGTTGAGAATCCACCAATTTGCCTATCACACCCTTCAATTTCTTTGCTAGTACTTTAGATATTATTTTATAAATACTACCTATAAGACTGATTGGTGTATAGTCTCTTAGCTCCTTTTCTCCTTTCTTTTGGGGTACAAGCTAAGTTGCGCGGACTCTTCACTTTCATTGCCGCACATGTGTCAGATTCTCCAAAAATACACTGCTTTTGGCGAATCCAACACGCACCCGCCGACTCTTTTGAAGAGTCCGAGCAACATAGGGTACAAATGCAATGAAGGTTGCATTAAAACTCTTCTCAAAAACTTCTAGGTCATAGAAATTCTTCAAAGTATCCATTATATCCTGCTTCTCAACCTCCCAACACTTGATGAAAAAGCCCATTGTAAAACCATCTGGTCCAGGTGCCTTATCAACGGCACATAGCTTTGGACATTGTAGCACTTCATTTTCCTCAAATCTGCCTTGAAGGGCCATTTTCTCTTCTTCATTGCTGGGCAGTGTGCATACTGATGAGTACGTTTCCATTGGATGGGTCCTGTGAACAGCTTCTTGTAGTAATTCTCCTTCAAGTTCAGCTGGCTCTTGAATAACTTCCCCCTGCATTATTAATTGATCATTATTGTACCTTTTGTGGGAATTTGCCATTTTGTGGAAGAACTTGGTATTCTTGTCTCCTTCCTTAAGCCATCATATTCTTGATATTTGTCGCCATGCGATTTCCTCCTCCTTGATAAGTTCCTCATATTCTAATAGGACTGCAACTTTTTTTGTTATTTCTTCTGTGAGCACTCTGATTCCCTTTTCTACGTCCATTTATAACTAACTTTTATTGTTATAAGAAAATTTATTGGACTTCGAAGATGAAAAAGAAACCAATAAATTTTGATAAGTCGAGAGAAAGAACAAATAAGTAAAATGAAGCTTTTCTTATTTGTTCTTTCTCTTGACTTATCAAAATTTATTGTTTTTTTAAATCTTCTGAGTCCAATAAATTTTCTTATAACAATAAAAGTTGGTTTAAAACTCATATATCTAAAATAACTGTAAAATATGAAAATTATCAATAACAACAAACTTAATTGCAAATTAGAATAAAATTCACTCAATAATAAGAAACCCAATTGAAAAGTTGTGTGGGCGTGAGTAGTACTAAAATGGTGACCACCTTGGAAGTGCTCATGTTGCATCTGTCCTTTTCACTTGTCACCGGGTATGTTGTTGTACTTATAACAAATGTTGTGTGTTGGTCTTTTCGATTAAAAAATAAAATTAACAATTAAATAATTAATTTTAAAAAATGAACATAAGATGCCACATAGATGCTCTTTTTGTACTTTTTTTCTAGCTATCACACGAGTTAGACCACTTTCATTGCTACTTAGGACTGCAAGGAATTTTAAATAGGAAATGTTATATTTTAAGTATTAAAGTAGTTTTAGAGGCATAAGGTGAACCATGCCTAAAAGGACAGGTCAGGCTCTAGTAAGCTGAAACAATGAAAGGAGTGGTAGCACAGACAAAAATAGATGGAAAATTGTCCCAGCAGTGATATGGTGGACCATTTGGAAAGAGAGACTGTGTGTGTGTGGTTGCTGAGCCTACTCAGTTGCATGTAACTATGTGATGTAAATGTTTGGGATTCCAGCCTTAGTGCTGAAGATTTATGTACAAACTTGTTACCTTTGTTTTAAAAAAAAAAGCATTTATCTAATTTGATGTGGATAGTTTAGAGGGGCATTGAGGTATTAACTTTATTTTTGATATTACAAAATGGAAGAGATGTGTAAATTTGGATATCCAGAGAATTCATTTTTGTTTTCCCCATCTGGAACTAATAGAACCACATCATCTAAAGGTCTTGCCATCTTTAAATTTTCTGACATTATTGTGCACCACTGGCTCTTGAGAATTTCCTGGTTGTACAAAAACAGATAAAAATGACTCTTTACTAAGTCTCTTTTTTTTTTTAAAAAAAAAAATAGAGTTGCATCAAGTATTCAAGTAGCTCTTTATATGGCCTAAGCCCATTATACAAATTTGTTCACCTGTTTCTATCATCATCTAATACATGCTGAACTCATATCTTTATCCACCTCTGTGACACATTGCTATGGAATTGATAAATTTCCTTTAGTGAAACACCATTATCTCAAAAGACTACATATCATTAGTAATGCATGGTGAAACTCACAAAAAGCTAAAACTGGATGCCAAAATTGAGTGACAAATGTGGAAGCAGGTTCATCTATCTGGAGATATGGCAAGTATCATTAGACTCTTGTTTACATGTACTTGTGATGAATTTGCAGATGAAGATGGGGAAGTAACTGTCGCACATATGGCTCTTGGTATTTGGTCAGTGAAGGAATCAGCCGGGCATAAAGTTATGGCTGCACTTGGTTTTGATGACGAGAAGGCTAAAGAGCTGGCCAAATTTGTGAGTTCCGAACTGTAGATGTATTACTATTATTTCCTAACTAGGATTCTTTACATCCTTTCTTGTTTGCAGATGGACAAAGACATTGAGCTGACCCATAAATAAGTACTGTTATCATTTGATGCATCCTTCCATCACAATCTTCAGCTAGTTTCTCCTGCAGAAGAGCTTAGTAACAAATGTTCATGGCCTTGTAAGCAATTTTCCCCCCCCCACAATTACCATTTATTTTACTCCTGCTTCTTCAGTAGAAGACATTTTGTTATCTAAACGGCTGGGAGATTAATGCCATCAATTTCAATGCTTTAGTATTCCCCCAAAATGCAGTAATCTCTTAGATCATCCTTTTTCTTTGGTTTGGGGAACTGTTTTCTTTTTAGATACAGAATGCTTTCCATTTAAAGATGGTGATTCGAGTTCCTGGGGAACGGAACTATGAAGTGAAATTTGATCTATTAATACAAATTCATGAATGAAGTCCAATATTTAGTCTGAGCACCTTCAACTTGTAGTAAATTTTTGAACAGAAGTCACAGGCTTACATTGTTGTCGGAATTCTTATCCACTATAGCTTTATGAATGGTTGTAGACAATGATATTTGATAACCATGCCTCGATAGTTATCATCGGCACAATTTGAACATCATGGAATGCAGACTCACGCTGATTGTCGAGTAAAGTTCCGAAATGGCTCTAAAATGGGCTGGTTCTTGGAAGTTTGTCCTCCTTGAGGGAAGTTCAACAGACAAGGTAGACGTTTAGGGAATTTTAAAGCAGTGAACTTATTCAATTAATCAAAAGTTTTTTGTGTAAGAAAAAAATTTGAACTTTGTAATGTTAACATGAACCTATTTAATTGGCTACAAGTTCTGTTTTATTAACAAATATTAAAACTTATGCTTGTTGAGCAATATAAATTTTTTCTAACGAATCTTGTCAAGTTCATTTTTAAACGATTTTATTATAAAGGAACGTAACATAGTTGCCCATAAGGAACAAACTAATTACACAATCAATGTCGATGCCTCTTATAACTAATCCTGTGTGCAAACTAACGGCGTTTCGGGTGAATAGTCGGACCGATTACGTATTGGAGATATTAGTAGGAGGACAAAAATCAGGGTAATTAATGTGCTTTTAGGGGAATTAAAAATTCTATTGTGCAAGCAAAAAGGAAAATCATGTATGAACTTTCGAAGTTTTTTGATATGAACTGAGTTTTTCCATGTAATTGATTGCAAAAGACAATTTAAAAATTATTTTAAATTACAAATTTAAATTTTTGAATTTTCTTAATAGAATTTTTGGTTTTGCTATTGCTTACAACAATACTTAACATTGAATGATTACTTTGGTGTTCAATGCTTAATGTTTTATAAATGTGTTAGTGCGTGCAAAATCAAGTTGAAGGAACAAGGGAAAATCAAGGAGGCACCCTAGGTGTGCCGACACTCAAAAATTATTGCTGATCTCCAAGCGATTTACTTGACTCAATCACTTATTCAATCAACAGTGGAAGATTCAGTCTAAGTATAACAAAATATTCTAGTCGGTTAATCAATCGGTAACTTAGTAAAATAATGGTTTAAAAATCGACAATCCAAATCAATTAAATATCATAAGAGTAGTTTGAAAAGGAACAAGTCTAAGAAACAGGATATCAACTCTAATTCATTATAGTATATGAAGTTAGCCTTTATCTCTAGACATCTAGATGGTACCAATGACAGGTTCATGACTATTTCAAAAAACTAGAAATACTTTAGAAGTAGTAAATCACACAAATAAAATGCCACCATAAGCAAAGAGGTCTCACCGCTATCTGTGGGATGGAATAGATAGCCAACAGAGTTGCTTATTGGGGATCTCTAATCTGTATCTGCATCATAAAATAATGCAACACGAAATGACATCAGTACATAGAATATACGGTATGTGAAATAGTTGAATTGAAAAATACTCAAAAAATACTTAAGACAAGAATGAAACTTAACTCAACTCCGTAAAACATGCAAATTCTAAGAATATGATCATACTTTAAAACTAGATTCAATAATATGTAATTCACGCCAAATTAAACCGCTCAATAAGTGAAAGTTTTTCTAACTGACAATCCTTACCTATGAGCGAACAATGATACGACGAAGCAATGTTGTTGCCACATCCTTCCAATATCTTGTCAGAGTAAAGGATATCATCATCAATGTATCCACAATCAAAATCCTCTTTTGGGACAAGTGAGGAAACATCCGACTTTAATGATTCAATTTTTTCCTACACTAGCTACATTGATTATGGGTTTTGAGGTTATTGTACACTTACCCAAATTGGTGCTCCATACTACTCCCAAAAATCAAATCATTTTGCTAATATCTATCAAGTGAGTAAATTACTCAAAACCATCTCATTTAGTCTCATTGAACTTTCATCAGTTTAATCTCGGCTCAATAATAAAGTCTTTCTGTTAAAAACAAAAGAAATATACTTTCAAACTCTTCCAAAACTCATCAAAATTCTTTTTCAAAACATCATGTGCTAAAACATTCATGCTCATTTAGACTTAGTAAAATATATTTTAAATAAGTTAAAATTCATCTTTTCTCAACACACAAACCCACAAGAAAACATTAATCTCAATTTAAAATAATGTAACAAAAATAAAATCATGATCATTGACTCAATTTGGGTCATGAGAATGCAACCATGAATAACAATCTCAAGAATTAAAGTATAGGAATAATCATAATCTCAATGCATAGTTAATAAGACTCAAAGAATGAAGGATTAAATCAATCTGAAATTCAAGACAATTAGGGCTCAACTCAACTTATACTCAACTCGCTCTCATTCATAACAATCACAATTCGTACTTTCAAACTCAATTCATGCATAAAATCAAATAAAAACCATCAATTGCGGTTTAAATATTCAACTTATGAATATCATCAACACATAATTAAATAGATATAAGGAATTTAATAAGACAATAGATAGCACAATAATTTAATTCAGGGATCTTAGAAATTCAAACTCAAACTCAATTCGAATCAATAAAAGTGAAAAAGGCCCATGAACGAACTCAGGTCAACGTGGTGTTAGTTTTACATACCTGAAATGAAGATTAACACTCAAATGCTAAAGATTTGATATTATAAATATAATTTATTAATTTATTATTGATTGACTCATTAAAAAAATTTCAAGTCGTTATGAATTAATAATAAAAGTATTTTTTGATTCAAGTTAATAATTTAGGTTCAATTTTGAAAAATCCTATATATTTTATCGCCTCTTTTATTAATTGTTATGATTTTATCACTAATTTTTTAAATTTATATTTGAAATTGCTTCACTTGAACCAAAAAGAAAAATAACGAAAATGGTTAAGATTTGTATACATTGTTCTCATTGTCTTCTCATAACCAAGAAGTCAATTACATTGAAAAAGTAGCTGACAAATCAAATTGATAATTGAAGTACCTATTTTTGGCTGCTCACTGAACCTAATCCTCCCGCCAAACCCAAAACAAGGGTTTAAGCTTTTCCCCAAAAAACCCTAACTCTGCACTTACTTCTTCAGTTTGCCAAGAAACGGTTGCCGTAGAAGCTGAAAAAGATGAGTTTCGCGGCATGTAAGACAATGCATTGCCCTACCGGCATCGAGAATTGCGCCTCCGGCTTCATCACTCACTCAGCCACCGAAATCACCCCACAAATTCAGACAGCTGACGTCGACTCCGATTGGCCAGCCACCAAGCCACTCGGACCCATCCCGAACCTTGTTGTATCAGCTGGAAATGTGCTTGAAGTTTACTTGGTTAGGGTTGAACAAGCATCATCCAGAGATAACGCCGAAGTAGTGAAACGTGGTGGACTCATGGCCGGCATTTCTGCTGCTTCACTTGAGCTCGTCTGCAGTTATAGGTATTTCTGGAAATATCGTGTGATACGAATTTGTTTTATTTGGAAGATTTCACTTTTCCAAAAACACATCTTTTTCTTGCGGAACATGTGTAGGTTACATGGAAATATATATTCAATGGGTGTGATAACAGCAGGAGGAGTTGATGGTGGGAGAAGGAGAGATTCAATTATCTTATCTTTTGAAGATGCTAAAATGTCCGTTCTTGAGTTTGATGATGCCACACATGGGCTTCGGACCAGGTAACCTGCAGCTAATGCATTTAATTGAGAGATTGAGCCAAAGTAACAGAAAAATATGTACTGGAATAGCGGGGTTGCCAAAGCTGTCCAGGCACTGCAATTATTAAATGAAAAAACTCAAACAAGAAAAGATGAAGTTATTGTTGACGTCCTGTCAAGGTGGTGAATTTTGTTAGCTTTAAGCGCCTCCCATGTTATTCTGTTTTAGAAAACTCTTGAGAGCTCACCAATTTCCATGTCTATATGCCTATCGTAGTGGGCTCTTTAATAAAGATTCCAAGTGTCTGCAAATTTTTATATTGCTGCCTATAACTTGAGTTCAGTGATATACTTTCTCTTAAATTTTCAGTGTTTTTAGTTGGAGAAATCATAACTTTATAAGATTTATTAAAATAGTGACTTAATACGTCTGCCTCATGAATTCTCAAAACCATTCACTTAACATTAAGTATATTTGCCCATTACTTCCTGCTTGTTTACTATTTAAGCGAGAAAAACCAAGAAATTACATTGGAATCTCCTTTTCTTCCCCCATTCCAGCTCAATGCACTGTTTTGAAGGTCCAGACTGGTTTCATTTAAAAAGAGGACGAGAGTCATTTGACAAAGGTCCGATTATCAAGGTTGATCCGCAGGGGAGATGTGCTGGTGTGTTAGCTTTCGAACAACAGATGATAATACTCAAGGCTGCTGAGGTTTTCTTTTGCTGTTTATTCTCTCTTTTCGTTAGCTAACCGGAATTTTTTAAATTGTGCAACATTTTGGAAGACGTATCTATCGCAATTAATCCTTCTGAAACCCTAACTGTTATGGATAATTTTGCTCACACCATTTACTGGTGGATATTGCTGGCCAGCCTTCTTCCCATTATCTTTTTCTGGAGTTACCATTATAGGCTAGTATGCACAATCACCTTCTGAAATTTGAATTAAAATTGCTTTATAATGTACTTTGACTGATTATTTTATTGGATTTCTCAAAGGGACAATTTAACCAATTCTCCTCCCATCCTGTTTTATTTGGCACCCTTCGATTTACCGCGGTGTTTAAGAAAAAAGGGAAGATTTTTAAAACGTGTGGTTCAAAACAATTCTTAGATATTTCTCTGACTGAGAATCATTTCATTAAGATAAAAGAAGAGTTTTAAAGTTAAATTGTTTCTAATTATAGTAAGATGACGTTCTTTTTTGGGACAGGCAAAAAAGGGAAGAGTGCCACATAAAATGGGACAGAAGGAGTATTATTTATGAGGTAGTTGATTAATCTTCACACACAGTACTAACAAAGAACTTTTCAATCACGTCCAAAAAACATATTTGGTGTTAGTTACTTTTTCTTTCTATCATCTATACATTCTTGATATTTGCAAGTGATTTAATATATAGTATTGTGTTTAGCATAGTCATCAAAGGGATGATGTAGTGGAGGCATAAAAAGGACAATTTGGAGATCCCATGTTTGAATGCATTTGCAATACTGGATGTTAGCCCATCTGCTCTTGTTTGGTGAGCAAGATTGCTTGGGCAACCTGCTGTAGACAAAAGCGTGGTATTTAATTGCAGGGAAGTAGAGGGGAGGGCCTATTTTCTGATCGAGTTTTGGACTGTGCTCCATTGCCCACAAGAATTTCTTGGTTTAAAGATAAGATCACTTGAGCAACTTGTGTTAGTTTAGAGGACATGTTGCCGAATGGAATAATCGAGGCGCACACAAATTGGAAATCGGACATTCCCTTCAAGGTGAATTACTTCACATGGCTTTTGGCAAAGGAGGTAGTTTGACACGTGAGAACTTGAACAAGAGAAAATTTAATCTAGGATCTAGATGCTGTATATGTGAAGAACAGGTGGAGACAGTCAACCATCTCTTTTTACACTGCAAATGGACAGATCAATTGTGGTATATGTTCATCCACAGGAGGAAGATCAAGTGGACAAAGCCGGGGAGAATCATAGAAGTCCTACAGTGCTGGAACATGGATGGAAATGTAGGAAGAAGCGATAAGAGATGGAGGGTTATCCTAGCTTGCATTTGGTGGACAGTTTGGAAGGAAAGGAATCAAAGATGTTTTTGAAGGAAAACAGAACAATATTGAGAAGTCAAAGATAAACTGCCTAGGGCTTTATTATTTTTGGTGTAAGCAAGTAGTGATAGGAGATACTGAGGATGTGTCTAACGTTATTGATTGGTTGTAACTAGAAGTTCCTTGGAATGATGTAAGTGAAATGTTTTGTTGGGGGACTACACTTTGATGTATTATACCTATAGATATATAGAAGTAATGTTACCTTCCTAAAAAAATAAAAAATATCGTGTTAAAGTGTTGTAATGCTCTCATCACTTTTTTCTTCTTCTTTGTACCTGAAATTGAGCCAAGAGTCTCTCGAAAACAACCTCTCTATCTCCACTTGTAGTGGTAAGATCTGCAATATACTCCACCACGGGATATGTTGTTGTTTGTTGTGTTAACGTGTTACAATGTGTGGGAAATCGGGGGGTTCTTTTTGGGTAATTGAAAGATTAAATCAATACGTATGAATTATTGCTCTTTCCGTCTATGTGGTTTGGGTTGTCACGATTTGCTTATATTTTCAAGTGATGTATCATGATTTTAGGTCAACTCTAGCTTAGTTGGTGAGGACAGTGGTTTTAATGCTGGAGGTGCCTCAACTCGCATTGAATCATCATATATCATCACGTTACGAGATCTTGATGTGAGACATGTCAAAGATTTCACATTTCTTCATGGTAGGTGTACCCTAACTGTTTCTCATGTATCATTTTATATAATTAACTTTTTTGCTTCCTTATTAATTCTTGTTAATTTTCAGAAAGTACTAGGACAAATCTGTGATATTGCTAGTATTTACAATAATAAAACTAAAGTTGAGAATTAGACATTCTCGGAGTTTGTTTTTCCACAATGTATATAGTGATGCTCATTGCATAGCTGATAAATTTTGGATCAACCTGTTATAACTTCTTAAAAGACACCACAACTGGTCCATCATTTTTTTTTGAAGATGGTAACTTTCCTTTCTATTATAACAATATCCACAGGTATACTACATAACAGTAGTCTCCCTAGCAAAAACTATTACAAGATTAAATGTACACTATCTCAGCTTTTTGTCACAGATAATTTAGAACATCTAACAGATCCTCTGCCTGTCCTAGTATATTCTGTTTGCACCAAAAATAATAGATCCCTAAACAGTTCATTTTAAAGATCTGCATGTTGTTCCTCTTGTCCTCAAAGCACCTTTGGTTCCTTTCAATCCAGATAGTCCACCATATACATGCTGGGACAATCTTCCATGTCTCCTCCTTTGCTGTGGCATTGCCCACATAGATCCAACCATTAAGTAATTGTTCTATGTTTTTTGGCTTCACCCAG
>JAOTQJ010000072.1:1763670-1781395 GCA_025642045.1 Solanum sejunctum | reverse complement strand
ACTTATCAACTCTCCATGTATTCCAGCTCATGTAGGCTTCTTTCACACTTTGTGGCATGACCCACTGTAAGCCAAAATACAGCAAAACATTTTCCAAAGGGCTTTGGCCACCTTGGACTTCCAGGTATGGACATCTTGAGCATAGACAACATAGCATAGGGGGCCAGCATTGGGTCAACTGAGCAAGGATTGATGGGGATGGATCTAGCTTTGCTACATGTAAAGAATTGATTCTTAAGATTAACTTAACGCTAAAAGCTATCTTATTAGGCGATGACTGTCCAAAATCATAAAAGGAGAGACAATCACTGTATCCTCAACAACTATACGATTTCTAACAGATATATTTGCCTTGAAAATGGTGGTTGTTTGTTTTTATTTGCTTCATAAGGCCTAATTTTCACAGGTAGTCTATGCATTTATTATATTTGGACTGATCTTCGAATTGTTAAATGAATGAGATTCATCTTATGATTACTTTCAGTCAAGAAATGCCAAGATCATCTTTTAATGTGGAGTTAGATGCAGCTAATGCAACTTGGTTAACAAGTGATGTGGCAATGCTGTCGACAAAAACAGGCGAGCTACTTCTTCTAACGATTATATATGATGGGAGGTAATGTCTTTTCATCCTGTTATCCTCTAATTTCAGGAACAGGAAATCAGGAATTCATCACTAGTGCATTTTTTGTTTTTTGAGAAGAGTTTCTTTTGTTGACTTGTGAGGACACAGTTTCTTATCCTGATACAATGAATCTAACTGGTGATTTTGTTTGACATGTACAGTTTGTTATTACCTATCATCAGGAGTCTAGAAATTTTCTGGTCTTATGACATTTTTACGCCGTTCATTGTCTATTACCTAGACTTTGAAGAGATGAGCTGGGATTTTAATTTAATTTAATTTTATTGTTTTTGCAGAATCGTACAAAAGCTCAACCTTTCAAAATCAAGAGCTTCAGTACTTACATCGGTTGGCAACCTCTCGAATTCTAGACAATTTTAATTTCTGTTCATTGACAAAGCAATCTCTCTCTCTCTCTCTCTATATCTATATCTATATCTATATCTATATACAAAAAAAAAACTTGCATACATGTATTTTATGTGTGTGTTTATTTTTTTAAACGTTTTTTCTCGTATTTCTAGGGAATTACGACAATCGGAGACTCATTATTCTTTTTGGGCAGTCGCCTTGGAGATAGTTTGCTTGTGCAATTTACTTGTGGTCTTGGAGGGTCAAATTTGCCTCCTGGCATGCAGGAAGAGGTTTGTTCCTGATTTTTGCTGAAGTAGCATCCTGATTTTTTTAGCTGGTATTTCACACCTTTTTCTTTTGTTTCTGCATAGACCTTACTTGTATGCATTCTGTTTTTTCATAACGATTATAAATATATACCCCTTTGGTGTTTTTCTTTCTCTAGTCTAATGAATTACATGAAAAACTTGGGCCGATACCTCATATTTGGTAAAGAAATTAAAATCTCTTGAAGACACAAGTAGTACAGAATGTCCTTTTTCCGGTAGACTTGCCAGAAATTGACTCCCTCTCTTTCAAACAACTCAGTTTTCACATTCCGTGATTACTGTTTTACTAATATCCATTATATTTAGGTCTTCTATGTTTCTCCGATGGCTGGAATCCATGATAAACAGGAGAATATTATTTATTACAATGCAGGTTTCAAATCATATGAGATAGTCAGATGCAATTATGAAACAGAAAGTTGGTTTGAATGGATAGAACGCAGTCGCAATTTAATGAGAAGAGTTAAAATCAGCTTTAAAGTCTTGAGATGGCTAGTTGCAACATTTATTGAAGCTTCAAAGATACAAGAGAATGTAGTGAAGAGATGGAAAATGAAGGAACACTTCTCAGAGTTTTTCTGTACTCTGAGATATAACAGAAATGGTAGATACATCAGTTCTATTGCCATCCAGGGACAAAACAAATTAGTTATTATTACACAGGAATCCGAGTAAAAGGAAGGTTGGGGAAACGTTGCCTATAAAATTGCTAGGTTCATTCATGAACCAAGAAAGGAGTTGAGTACACAGTTCCGAAATCTGAAGAGGCTGGAAGTCTCATATAAGGAGGCTAGTAGTAGTAGATGGATGGCGACAACAAATGTCGTGTTTCTACCTCGAGATAACAACATCAAAATCGGTAGAGATCTTTTGAAGTTAGAGGATGAACTGTTAAGAAGATGTGTTGTCGGCATGTTTCACCACCATCTTTAAGAGTACCCTAGTCTGAATGATGTTAGGAGATGGGCGTGCAACAACTGGAAGTCAGCTATTGGAGTCAATGTTTTTGCAATGAATGATGGCCAGTTCTTATTTGAACTTCCGTTAAGAACAGCAGCAGAACACGTGCTCTTGGGACAATGGATCTGGAAGAATATGACTTTGGATCTCCAGTGGTGGAGCCCAACGATGGGATGCTAGCCGACAGAGGAAGTTAGAGACTGGGTGTGGATTCAAGCTATGGGTCTACTACTGTCTCTGTGGTTAAAGAAATTTTCAAAAAGATCAACGATCTGGATGACAGCTTCATCAAGATGCAGGAGGAGACATCCCTCAAAAATCATCTCCATTGGTCCAGAATAAAGGTGAAGGGTGATGGGGGGAAGGTGCTGAGGGAAAGTGAAATGACGGATGGGGGTTTCGTTTATACTATTCCGATATGGTGCGAGATTCCAGTCACCGTCAAAAAAGGTGGCGATGGAAAAAGAAAATTTATGCCGTTGACCAGTGGTCAAAAAAGGGAAACAGACCTATTAAGAGCCTATGGAAACGAAAATTGTAGATGGGCATGTCGAGACCTCGAAGGAAGGGGGGAATTTGAATTGGGGGATACGTGGCAAGAAATTAAAAGGTAAGGGCAAAAATGATGCACAAATGGGCCATCTAAAAAGAAAGGAGATATTGGGCCCTTATATGGACCCTTTAGTATATGAAAAGGCCCAAGAGTGTAATAACCCAGCCAATTCTCTTGATTTAGTTAATATCGAAGTCCAGGCTTTCACCAGAGCTGATAATCTCGATAAAATAAGTCGCCGGAGAAAGTTAACCGCAGGAGAAGGAAGCTTACAAATCAGCGCAGCTCAAGGAGTTACTGTTGGTGCAAAAGATATGGAGGGGGCTATTGTGGCAGGGGAAACTGAGCTCAACCAAGTAGAAAATCAAGGAGAAGAAGGCAACCTCATAATAGTAGAGGCAACTCCTCTGGATATCCAATTTCCAGATGAACATAATCCTCAGTCAAACACACCTGTTTGGATACAACAACACATAATCAAATTGGGTAAGGAGTTTGGGGTTGATTTTAAAGACTGTGAAGAGAAAGCATTAGAACTTTTTCTCAAAATTGATGGTAACAAGCTAGAAGCAAATCCAATCAGAAGGTTCAAAAAATTCAGAAAAGAAAAGGATTGAATGAGCTGAAGAGTTTAGAACTGGACACTAGTTTTTTGAGCTATGGCACAAGAACTAATGGGGGATTTTTGGCTATTAAAGATCGATGAAGTTGAACATAGTTTCATGGAATGTGAGGGGACTGAACTGTCAAAGGAGGAGAGGTTTGATAAGAAATATGCTTTCTATCTGGAAAGCAGATGTTGTTTGCTTACAAGAGACAAAACTGAAGGGGTACATTTCTAACATAGTTAAGAAGATAGGGGCAATAAATGGGCAGACCATGTACAATGGAGGTCAGTGGTATAAGGGTGTGTGGTGATCATATGGGACAAGAGATTTTGGGAAAGGGAACTAAGTAGTGTGGGGGCATACACCGTCTCTTGCTCTCTGTCAGGGAAAGTTAAAGATTTTAAATGGCATTTAACTGGTGTATCTGCATCAAATAACAGGGTGGAAAGGGAGGGGACATGGTGGGAATTTGGAGCTGCTAGAGGGCTGTTCATGGGTCGTGCGTGGGGACTTCAACACAGTCAGATTCCCAACAGGAAAAAGCGATGGCACTAGAATAACCAGATCAGTGACATAATTTTCTGACATCATTGATGATGTGGAACTAGTAGATATGGACCTTTATGGGGGGAAAATACACATGGAAAAAAGGGGACAGACACAATAGCTGCTAGACTGGATAGATTCTTACTTTCAGAAGAATGGGACACCAATTTTTGTTGTATTAAACAATGTGTACTTAATAGAGTGATATCGGATCACACACATCTATTGCTGCAATGTGGGGATTGGGGGCAGTCAAATTCTTACTTCATGTTTGAAAGTTGTTGGCTTCACACAGAGGGTTTTGATACAAAGGTTAGGGACTAGTGGGAGTCCTTTAACTGTAGTGGTGGGCTTGATTATGTTTTAATGGATAAGTTGAAGGTTTTAAAGGGAAAGCTTAAAGAGTGGAGCAAAACTATCCAGGGAAATCTAAAATTACAAAAAGCTAATTTGATGAATCAATTAACTGACCTGGAAGTGATTCAAGAACAAAGACCTCTAGCAGAAGCGGAAATAGCTTTTAGATTGGCACTGACCTTATAGTTTGAGGACATAGCCAAGCATAAGGAGATAGCTTAGAGACAGAGATCCAGGGCTTATGGCTTAAACACGGACATAGGAATACCTGTTTCTTTCCCAGAACAGCAAACCATCACAGAAGAGTCAACACCATTGATAAACTGAGAGTCAATGGAGTTGAAATTACAGAACCTGCGGAGATTAAGAAAGAAATTGTTGAATATTATGAGAAGTTATTCACAAAAAGAGAATAGTGGAGATCAGAACTAGACATGAGAGAATGTCCTAGAATTGGTGCAGTAGATTGTAATCTCCTGGAGGCTTCTTTTGAGGAACATGTAATACTAGAGAGTATCAGCGCATGTGCATGGGACAAAGCCCCTGGCCCAGATGGTTATACAATGCCATTTTTCAGAAATTGGTAGGACATTATCAGACATGATTTGGTGGCTACTATACAGAATTTCCATGCTAGAGAAACTTTTGAGAAGAGCATTAATGCTACTTCTATGGCACTTATTCCTAAAAAGGTAGGGCAGTTGAGCTAAATGATTTCAGCCCCATTTGGTTGGGGGAGTGTACAAGATAATCCCAAAACTGCTGGTAGAAAGATTGAAAAAAGTCATTCATGATCTAGTTGACAGGCAACAAATGACTTTTATAAATGAAAGACAGATGATGGATGCTGTGATGATAGCAAATGAGCTGGTGGATTCAAGAGTGAAATGTAAACAGCCAGGAATATTATGCAAACTGGATAATCAGAAAGCATATGGTTACCTGAATTGGAATTATCTAGTGAGCATGCTATAGAAGATGGCTTTGGAGCTAAATGGATTCAAAGGATCAAATTATGTATTAGCAGTCATATTTTCAGTCCTAATTAATAGAAGTCCTACTGGTTCTTTTACCTCCCAAAGGGGACTGAGGCAGAGAGATCCATTTTCACCTTTCTTGTTCATCCTAATAATGGAGGGGATGAGTAATCTATTCAACACAACAAAGGTTAAGAATGAGATCAGAGTTTTTCAAGTGCAAGATTGGGCAGATAACAACTTAGAAGTCACTCTTCCATAATGCAGATGACACTTTAGTTTTTTGTGAAGCAGTGAAGTAACTGTTTTTAATTTTTAGGGCCATCTTTATAGTTTTTAAAGCGGTTTCAGGATTGCACATTAATTGGGGAAAAGCTATATCTACCCTATCAATGAAGCGGCACAAATTGAAGAATTGGCTCTCACATTGTGGGGTCAAGTAGGGAAGCTATCGACAATATATCTGGGCATGCCTCTGGGGGCTATAACTAAATCAAAGAACATTCGGAGTGGTGTGAGAAAAATGTGAGAGGAGATTAGCTAATTGGAAGGGCCAATGCTTATCCGGAGGGGAAAGACTAACTTCGAGCAACAGTGTGATAGGATGCCCTACCTACATATATGATGTCTGTCTTTCCAACACCAGCCAGTGTGATTCAAAGAATTGAGGCTATCAGAAGAGCTTTCTTTTGGCAAGGTAATGAAGATAAGATAAAGTATCATCTTTTCAAATGGGAAGAAATGGTCATGATCAAGAAGATAGGGGGTGTGGGTATCGGAAACTTGAAATGCCATAACCTAAGCCTAATGATGAAGTGGCTATGGAAGTTTGCATCTGCCAAAAACTCAATGCGGAAGGAGGTTATTGCTGCAAAATATGGAATGGGGGAAAAGTGGATGGCACTAGGGGTGTCCTCCCCATATGGGTCTAGTGTATGGAGACCCATACTTATGGGATTTGATCCTGGAAAGAACTTGTTGTAGAGTGGGAAATAGTAGAAAGGTGATTTTCTGGAGGACAGATGGTTTGGACAGTTTTCACCGAGTCAGATTTTCCGGCCTCTACAACTTGTGTCAAATGCAATAGGCAACTGTAGCAGAACTGTGGAGTGGTCAGAGTTGGAATTTACATTTCAGGAGATGCTTGAATGATTGGGGGATGGGTAGAATAGCAGAGTTCCAAGTCACTATTGATCAATTCGATGATCTGTCCGGGGAAGATGACTCACTGGTATGGAATATGGAGTGCAAAGGGTGTCTCATAGTTATTTCAGCTTACAACTACCTCAATACAACCGACATTGAGGAAGTAGACTGGCCTTGGAGAATCAAGATACCCTATAAAGTTAATTGCTTCACATGGCTGTTGGCTAAAGAGGCACACATGAGAACTTGAACAAAAGTGGCTTTTACTTGTGTTCCAGGTTTTTTTGTTTGTGAAGAGAAGGGAGAGGCAGTCAACCATCTCTTCTTGCTCTGCAAGTGGACAGACCCGCTTTGACAGATGTTCACCACCATGAGGAAGATCATATGGGTGAAGCCAGGGAGGATCAAAGAGGTTTTGAAGTGCTGGAACAGGGATGGAAATGTAGGAAGAAAGGAGAGATGGAAAATTGTCCCATCTTGTATATGGCGGACAGTTTGGCTTGAGAGGAATCAGAGATGGTTTGTGGTAAAACAGAGCTGCATCCAGAGATTTATGTTTAATTGTTTATTCGTACTCTTTTTTGGTGTAAACAGGTAGTCTTAGTCAATTCAGTGGCAATTAGTACTAGTATAGATTGGCTGTAAGTGAATAGGATTAGGGGACTATGTAATTACAACCCTCTTGGTGGGGTACTGCACTTTTGTGGTAGTATACCTGTGGATATATATAGTAACTGTTACTTTTCTCAAATAACTCCCCCCCTATTGATTAGCCATCTCTGTTAATTGTTTTTCCCTGAATGCTTATACCGCATGGTCCCACTGCCGTCATAAAAAAATATGGTCATTAATACTGCAGGCCCTATTTTGTGCATTCTCTCCTATTCTTTTTATTTTTCTTTAAAGTTAATACTTACAATTATTTTGCTTTATGATTTGAACTGTTTTTACTTGTAATCAAAATAATATGTTAAAAAGTACATTTTAAATGATGCACATTTATCTAGGGCGATGCAGTTTCTAGTCATTTAACAATGCTTAGTGCAAATTTGCTCCTCAGTCCATGGGGATTAGCAGCCTTTTCCAGTTGCTCTTCGCTTGCTAAGGCAGCTTCTACGCATTGCTTGCCTTTCTTCCTCTCTTCTAGTGGTACTCACTTTTTTGTAAACTGTAAACCTATTGCTATTGGACATATGTAGGTTGGAGATATTGAAGGTGATGCTCCTTCTGCAAAGAGGCTAAGAATGTCATCCTCAGATGCATTGCAAGACATGATTAATGGTGAAGAGCTTTCTCTGTATGGTACAGCTCCAAATAATGCACAATCAGCACAGGTGAATTATGTTCTCTGTAGGCTATTCTGTTATGATATATGATTTTAGTTGAGAATAATTAGTAAAATGACAAATGTGCTTTTGTATCAAGTACATTTTTTGGATTTGGGAGACATTATTTGGTAATTTTGTAAGCAGTGTTGTCAAAAGCGAGAAGCAAAAAAAGTGCTAAAGCGCCCTTGAAGCTTAAAGCGCGGGCTTCACCAGAAAAAAATGGTAAATGTATAGTGCTTATATGAAGTATATGTTCATCAAATCATCAACTTAGGTCTTTGTATTGAAAGATAAACCCATTCTTGATTTTACTTCTATTATTAAACTAATATTTTGCATGCAGTTTTAACTTTTAATTGATAATATACAAGAAGAATATAAGGTGGACAGATCCACTGCCCATTTTAGTTCTGAAATTAAAAATAATAATGTATAAGGCCTTCTGCATGCAGTTATAATTATTGTTAAAAGATGATATACTACAAGAATATAAAGGTGAACACCATTGGGCTCCACCACTATGACCATGGCTTCTAAGAAAATACTAGGTGACACTGCCCGCGCTAGCATGGGCCTGATAATTCGTTGTCACTTATCGTTAGGATGGCTGTTACATGTTCTTTCGTAATATATCGTATCGTATTGTGTTGTGTTGTATTATATTGTATTGTATTGTATTATACTACATTATGTTGTATCATATTGTATTTTTTAATGAAACATTTGAATAGATTGTAGGGATAATGTCAAATATATACAAAAAACTAATTAATTTACAATAAATGTAGCCCATGTTTTATTTACATAAAAAATAGCCCCCAATCAGCGAAACTATACATGACTATACAATATAGCTTGTCCAAAGTTATAGAAAGTATACAATGACTATACAATGTATATTACTTATACATGAACTATACACTAAATATACATTATTGTTAGAATAGGAATAGAAATAAGAATAATATCAACAATCCTACTTAGAATAGGATTAGGAATAGTAATAGTATATGGAATCCTACTTGGAAAAAGATTGTATTATAGTATCCTAGTTGGAATAGGAGTCTAATATAGTATCTATAAATAGGGTCTCAATGTAATAATGTAGACAATAATTTAATAATATTTTCCTCTCATGTTTCACATGGTATCAGAGCTTCTACGGTCTTGGTAGAAAATCAAAGAGCTTTTGCTGTCAGCGGGTGGCTATGACCTATATATGTCGCCCGTCTGGCCAATGATTATGTTAGCAAAAAAAGATTAGGTCGCTGTGCGTCAATTTTCGGTGACTTTCTAGGGTTGTTTTATGTCAACCCCACATTTGTCAGTGTTTGTGTAGCACCGTGCCATCATTTCGGTGACTATTTTTTATATCTAATTGGTGTAGCACCATATCTTCTTTTCGGTGACTACTTTTTCATGTTTTTCATGTGTAGCACCGTGCCAACTTTCTGGTGACTACTTTCTCATATTCGATTTGTATAGCATCGTGCATCTCTCCGGACTACTTCTGATATTCAATTTGTGTAGTACCGTGAATTTTTCGAACTACTTTCTCATATCTGAGTTGCACAACATTGTGTCTTTTTGGTGACTCCGATTTGATTTACGTAGTTCCACTTGCTTTTTGATGACTCATCAAATCTAATTTGCATAGGGTCGTGCCATCATTCTGACCCTATCCATACAGTTTCTCTTTTGTGGTAGGGTCATGCCATTCATATGTTCCCACCTATATAATTTTTGTTTTCCAGTAGGGTCGTGCCATCATTACGATCCTATCCATATAATTCTATTTCTCAGTAGGGTTGTGCTATCATTCTGACGCTACCCATATAATTCTCTTCTCAGTAGGGTCATGTCATCATTCTGACCTTATCCATGTAATTTTATTTCTCGAATTGTGATCACTTTCAGCCATCATATCTGATAATCCAATGCATGACTTTTTTATCAATTGGACATTAAGAATGTCTTTTTTGTGATGGTCTCAAGGAAGAAATCTATATGGAGCAACCATCTGATTTTGTTGCTCAGGGGGAGTTTGGTAGCCTTGTATGTCATTTGTGTAAGTCCCTTTGTGGTATGAATTAGTCTTTTGAGCTTGGTTTGGGAAGCTCAAGACTAATTGAAGAACTTATAACACTGTGTTTTTTGGACATTGTGCATCAAATCCAGTATTTCATGAGAAGTCTAAAGCACACTGAGATTGATTGTCGATTTTGTGAAGCCAAGTGATCAACTTGCAGATATCTCCCCAAGCTCTTCATCGATCCTCGTAATAATTATATTTGTAACAAGCTAGGTATATATGACGTGTATGCACTAGCTTGAGGGGGAGTGTTAGAGTAGGAATAGGAATAGGAATAAGAATAATATCTAAAATCCTACTTAGAATAGGATTAGGAATAGTAATAGTATATGGAATCGTACTTGGAAAAGGATTGTATTATAGTATCTTAGTTAGAACAAGAGTCTAATATAGTATCTATAAATAGGGTCTCAATGTAATAATGTAGACAACAATTCAATAATATTTTCCTCCCATTTTATGGGGCACCTTTTGACTTGGCACGGTGTTTAAGAAGAAAAGTAAGACTTTTGAAATTTGTGGTCTAAAATCATTTTGAGAAATTTGTGTGGTAGGGATTCATTTCATTAAGGGTAAAAAGAGAATTTTAAAGCCAAATTGTTTCCAATTAGAGTAAGGTGACATTCTTTTTGGGACGGACCAAAGAGGAAATGGTGCCACATAAAATGGGATAGAGTAAGTACTATTTACCAGTTTTATGAAAAAAGAAAAGTAAAAGAAAGGGGTGAGATGTTCTGAAGCATGGTATCGGTTGACGGATCTTTGTAATGTTTAATTATATTGTTATGTTAGTATTACTGTTCTGAGGATTTACCATGCTGAAATTGCATATAGCTTTTGTCTCTTCATGTTTGCATATCCAGCTTTTAAAGGTCTCTGCATGGCTTGTTTTTTGTTACGTTTGTCTCATTGGAAAGATTTGCTTAACGTGTCTCTATTTCTTCATTTTCCTGTTCTATCATGTCTATTAATCATACGGTGCCTTAAACCTAACAAAAAAAGGATCATGCCCTACTATACTTGCTGAATTTTGAAGCTTGGTATCTAAATATGGTAGAACAATAAGTTGTCAGGAACTATCTGGTATTTAAGTGGAGAAGGATAAAGAGTTGGGTTTAGAAGACTACTGTTGGCCCCAAGGGTTGGCCCGATATGGATTTCTCGGTCACAAAATAAGTTGTCTATGAAACTTTATAGTAACTCTTTTCTTGAAATTTTTGCTTTTTGTCAGGATTTATGATTGCAGCATGGCATCTGGCTATTTTGTTCCACCGTCTTTATCATTAATATCATGCTCTGTTAGTACTCATCAAATTGCATGGTTTTCCGTGGTTGCAGAAGACATTCTCATTTGCAGTGAGGGATTCCCTGATCAATGTTGGCCCTCTAAAAGACTTCTCGTATGGTATGAGAATTAATGCTGATCTGAATGCTACTGGAATTGCTAAGCAAAGTAATTATGAACTGGTTAGTTCTCTTGTTGACAGCCCACCTAGCTTGAATCTAGTTACTGGTGTTTAACTTGTTTTCTCTTTGTTTGGAGATCAATTGCTCTGCTAAACACTAAAATGCCCTACCAGCTTGTTGTCTCTACCATTTTGTATGACTAAATTGTCTTCAGTGTGTGAATGGCAGTCTGTCTTACATGTAATGTGCAATGATCAAAACCAGCATAAAGTTGAGTATTTCATGAATTACATTTTCATTGGGAAACTACTATGTTATTGTAGATTTGACAATTCTGAAAACCTGAAATTGCAAGTGATGGCCTTCTCATTTGTATCTAACATAAAATTTTGATGGAAGCTTTGTTTATAAACTAGTAATACTTTTTCTTTATAAAGTACATCATCGATGGCAAGAGTGTTAGATGCTAATGCCATGATTGATCATCTCTATGTACAGAACTTGTCAAGCTCATACACTTACTGTTGTACTGTTAACAACGCTTTTCTGACATACATTAATAAGCTTTTATCTTACCTTTCAATTTAATAAATTAGGAGAGAACCTCACATACATTAATAAGCTTTTATCTTACCTTTCAATTTAATAAATTAGGAGAGAACCTCGGTATGCAATAGTCAAGTAGTAGATAAGAGATTGTAGGAGGTTTTACATTAGTCAAGTTATATATAAGAAATGGTAGAACCTAACAAAACATGATTTTCCACAGAAATACCCAGTCATTATTACTCCGTGGAATCCTGTGGATGCTCAAAAATTGACTCAAACTAGAAACTAGACCTAATATGTACAAGTGTATTTTCAACCTCCTCAAGAGATCTCTTGTTTCTTGGTGCAAAGGATCCAATCCGTTCCAAAAGAACTTTCTCTCCTGCTTTCTTTCTCTTTCCCCTACTTCTCCATTTGGTGACCTTGCTGGTCATGATAGCCTTCACTGTTTCTGGCGTAAGGTTTGAAACTGTCCACCATTTATGGTTTGCTCCTTGATGACTAATCAGCGGGTGATTCATGTTATCTCCCGACGTTTCTACACATGTAGTTCCAACTATGTGCAGACTTTGTCTCTTCTTGAGATAACCTATTGCGTGGATACATCTTCCAGCCACTTGAAAAAACACATGTTCGTTGGAGCTTTGGTTATCCAAATTGTGATATGCAGTAGCAATTCCACTTCTTTCACTAGGAGCCTGCAATAAAAGGGTGTCATGGAGAAAACTCCTCTGATATGCCTGTTCCACTTCTAAGTGCACTTTCCGGAGGATTGATATCTATGTTCGCCGTTACTTTATCAACAACTATACCCTGAATATATATTTGACAACTGTAGGTAATGATATTTGGAATAACATTATGATGAGATTAATGTTGTTTAGTCCTGTAGAGTTCTTTGACAACAACTGAATGATCCTTGGTTATTTTTGATCAATTAAGCAAGCAACTGATCCTTGTTTGCTGTTATCTTTCTTTCTTCATGCAGATGACTTACACATATTTGTTTTCATGTTATAACATAAAAAGAGGATTTTAAAAATTATATTTTAGATATTTCTGTCCGATTCAAACACAACAATAAAATCAAGTTGTGGTTATGAGGGTTATATTATAATATGTAAGAATTAGGCCCCTAGGGCTTTGGTTTAGTGGCAAGAGTGTAGACCATGGTGTGTGGATCAGATGGACTTCATGTGTTTAAATCTTGCTGCAACCAAAAGCCTAGTATCTAAGAGCCTGTTTGGATTGGCTTATTTAAAGTGCTCTTTAGCCAAAATAGTTTTAAAGCACTTTTAGAGTGTGGCTGAATTTAAAAAATTCTTATAAATACTTGATTTTAAGCTAAAATGATAATAATAAGTGAAAAGACATGAGTTTAGATTTCTAAATTATGGCTTTTGGTTTATAAGTCAAAAGCCAACAACCAATCAAAAAAGAGTAAAAGACTCTAATCGGAGAATGACAGAGGTGTGGACTCATTATCCACCAAGTCCGAATTGGGCCACTGCCCGTGGGGATTTTCTTGGCTATAAAATAAGAGAAATAGAAATTGAAAATCATCTTGTGGTAGTATATTTTAGATTTTGGAACTCTTTTTTTTTTCTGAATTTGATGGAACATACAACTGTATGGAGTACAAAAACTTAAAATATTATGTATTGTGATTAAACTTTTATCAGCTTTGGGTGCTCTATTACTTGTTTTCAGGTCCAGTATCAGATCTTTTTAATCTCTTTGGGACATTGTCAGGTATGTTGTTCAGGTCATGGAAAGAATGGTTCCCTGTGTGTGCTTCAACAATCAATCCGCCCAGAAACGATCACCCAAGTATGTTTACTCTCTGCTCCAGTTTTTCTTTCCTAATTTTAAAGCTATGTGAAACTTGCTAGTACTTACATCACATTATATCACCGTGGAAAGTGATATAAGTCTTGTCATTGCTTTCTCAACTTCAAAGCTTGTATTTAACTTTATAATTTCTTCCTATTTCTTTGTTATGCTTGTTTTCTGCGAGCTTTGAATGTTTCTCATGCATATAGTTATATGGTAAGAAAAGCTATGTTGATGCTGTGGCAGACCCATCTTTTACTTACAGGGATTCAAAAGGTTTGAAAAATACAAATGCTTGGATTTGAATTTGGAACCTCAAGGTGAATTTTGGAATCCCCAAACCACCAAGTCAACCTTCTAAGTCTTGCACAGGGGATTTCAAATCTATATATATAAACTAAAAATTTAAAAATTCCTTATATGATGTGAAGTTTTTGCCAGGGGATTCAAGTAAGCACCATCATCCCCTCCTAGATTTGTCGTTTGGATGTTCATTTATATTTTTTGGTGTGTTTTGTTTTTGCTAAAATGCTAAGACATCCTTTGTTTTTGTCATCTGCACCCACTCATTTACTCGAGTTTATTGTTCTTTAAAGAGTTAATGATCCAAATCTAGTAGCATATGTTGTGAAATAAGTTTTGGAATATGGTGTATTTAGCTTGAAGTTTGTCACGCCCCAAACTCGAGGTGGCGCAACTTGCAACTAATGTCGAAACCTAGGCTTGAGCCGACCCTGTTGAACTACTTGTTAAAGGCGCATGACAGCCGCACACAATTAAGAAAACAAGCAAGTATATCTCTGCTAAAAATAAGCCTCTAGCTAGCAAAGCCCTGACAACAGCTCTACAAAGAAAACAATTACTCCCAAGAGTTTATATAAAGTAATAAACCTTCTTAAAGTAATAGGGAAAACTAAGCTTATGCTTCTTTGAAGCAAACAATTTACATCCATATACCCCTTTACGTTTATGCCCCTTTACTATTAAACTTCGAAAAAAATAGGGAAAACTAAGCTTATGCTCCTTTGAAGCAAACTATTTATATCCATATACTCCGTTACGTTTATGCCCGATTACTATTAAACTTCGCATGATGATCATGTCAACGTTAGTTCCTACTCTATGATATCAATAGGGTATCAATATACTGGTAGAGTATTACATATGATTAAGCTCAATCCTATATGATACCGATATGATATCAATATACCGATAAAGTATCACAAGAATATATTTTTTACTAATTTAGAGTTTGATAAATATGTGACTTTAATAATTTTCTCTTAATTGTTTTATTTCTTAAAAAAAGAGTTGAAAACTATATGATACCGATAAGGTATCAATGTACCTATAGAGTATCACAAGAATTAAGCTCTAGTTATGATGTCGATATGGTATTAATATACCGATGGAGTATCACAAAGGCTATATTTTCTACTAATTTAACATTTCATAATTTTCTTTTAGTTGTTTCTTATTTTTCTCTTAGAAAATAGAGCCTAGTCTTATGTGATACCGATAGGCATCAATATACTGGCAACGTATCACAGAGGATTAAGCTCATCCTATATGATATCGGTATGGTGTCAATATACTACCAAAGTATCACATAGGATTAATTCATAGCAATCATGTTGACGTCATGAGTGAAATATAAAAGGGAAAAATGGGGTAAGAGCGCAAATAGTTTGGCCATGAGTCCATTAAGGATGAATGGTTTGGGTTGGATCCAATTTGGATAAATAATTTCATATTGGGTCTATTTTGTGTAGTTCTTCCAAAGTAAAAAGCAATAACCAATTAGCACATAAGCCTATTTGAGTCGTCAAGGTCGTTATGGTATCTAAGAATGCATAAACGCTTTGTAGACCGTCAGAGCCACCATGATCTCTATTCAAAAGTTGAAAATAGGTACATATCTAAACAGTAGATCAAACAACTACTAGACCTCAACAAACCAACAACCGTCCAACATGGCCATTAACGTAGCTATACAACCCACCCACTAATTTGTAAGCCTTTATGAGTAGTAAAGCTTGGTTAGGACATGGTCTTGACCTATCCAAAACTATTTACAACACAAGTTAACAAACCTCAGAAATCTGGCAGCTCCGGAAGAAAGGGCCTAGCCAACATGCTAGAACTCAATAGTGCGACTGGGGAGGTCTATCTGGTCGTTTTTTGGGACTTGCAGGCATGAAAGCAGACCCCCCCTTTCCCCTCTTCCCCCCATCTCTCTCTCCCCAAACAATGAAGTGTTAGTTTGAAATAATGTACCGAGTATGAAAGACAATATTCTATATGAACAAGTTTTATAGTATATTGAAAGTAATTTAGTAAGGAAGTTGAGTAAGATAAGCATATTTACTTGCTCATGAATCCACAAGTTCGGGGGGTACAAACACCAGACAGGACCAACTGCTTATGCCCTTATAAGCTCAGAAGATTCCAATTTAGTCTATATACCCCTATCGATAGTCCTCCAGCCCCATAGGCAGAGACATAACCATCTTAGGCAACATTATAGCGTTGTAGTCAACTCATAGCCTTCTTAGGCAAAAATAGCCTTCTTAGGCATCAATATAGCCCCGTAGGCAACTCATAGCCCTCTTAGGCAACAATAAAGTCCTATAGGAAGCACGTAGCCTTCTCAGGCATCAACATAATCCCATAGGCAACTCATAGCCCTCTTAGGCAACGGTCACATTCCTGCAGCTAACCATAATAGTCCCAAGGGCAACAATACAATAGGCTAAAAAGCGAGCAATGTAAGCAACCTCATCATCATCAACATACCCCAGTGCCTCAAAAGGCTCCCGCTCATTGCGAGGTGAGGAGGGGTCAGATGTACGCAACCTAACCCCTATGTTTAAAAACATAAAGCGGTTGTTTCCAGATGACCCATGAGGAGCGTCGAAAGTTGCATTGACTATCTGCTACTTCACAAATGAAAGAAGCACAGACAGTTTAAAGAGCCATTTTGCTTTATTCCATTATACTCCAAAGCCAAAAAATAATCAATTTTTGGCTCCATCCGAGATTGATGGAAATCAATTTAAGCAACCTATAGAAATAATTTTGAAGTCGTGCCCAACTTAGAGTTGCTACTAATAGAATAAGAATCCTGACTATAGAGAACTGTAACACCTTGAGCAGCTAGCAACCAACAAGCACAAATACAAGTATATCAATGATAACAAGTTAATGACCGCCTTCTTTTGTTGCTCCTAACCATCATACACCTTCGATGGTTGTAAGCAGTCAATTAACTTTTTCCCATATCCACATAATACTACAGTATGGCAGAAGCTGGATCAATATGCAAAAAGATAAGGTGACATGATAATCTGACATAAGCTACGGATTTTTATCAAAGGAACTACTATTTGTGGTCTAAAGTAGGTATAATCCAATAAAAGAACGTTCGTACCTTGATAGTCACCCTGTTTATAGGACAAGGAACACTTTATATAGGCAGTGCCCTGCTACCACAACACCCAAGAAGCTAGGCCATGATATTGACAGGGCAAACTATGCCAAAATGACAAGTTTGTGACGTAGAGCAACTTCCTCGAAGCTCGCATAAGGAGATCACAAGGATCTAAGAAGCATTTTAACGAATTTTATGGATGTTCTCTGCTATTTTTAGTGAAAGGTCGAAGAAAAATATGAAGATGGGTGCTTATATTAAGTTTTGACCAACCTAGGGGCCCAGTAGCTGCCTCTGCCGCACCGTCGTTACTAGGGATGACAACGGGGCGGGTGCGGGACGGGTTTAGAGCTATACGGGTGTGGAGCGGGTTAAAGTAGCTATTTTTAAAACTAATGCGGGGTGGTTGCGGGTTTAAATAAACAAATAGGAATTCGAAAAAATTAAATTTTTGTAATTAGTAAAAATCAAAGATATAAACTTTTTATATTAAACATCATCATCATCAACATACCCCAGTGCCTCGAAAGGCTCCCTCTCATTGCGGGGTGAGGGGGGGGGTCGGATGTACGCAGCCTAACCCCTATGTTTAAAAACATAAAGCGGCTGTTTTCAGATGACCCATGAGGAG
>JAOTQJ010000072.1:1739773-1763570 GCA_025642045.1 Solanum sejunctum | reverse complement strand
CGAAAGTTACATTGACTAACTGCTACTTCACAAATGAAAGAAGCGCAGACAGTTTAAAGAGCCATTTTGCTTTATTCCATTATACTCCAAAGCCAAAAAAATAGTCAATCTTTGACTCTATCCGAGATTGATGGAAAATTAAACATTGACTTTAATTTATTTTTCTCTAAAATTTAAACTAGACATGTCCAGTAAATTGTTAGTTGTTAAAATGTTAATTAGAAACTTCTAAGCAACGATTAAGAAACAATTGTTAAAATGTCAACTAAAAATAATTAATTAGTTGGTGAGACATTAATTAGCGGAGAAAAACTAAATTCAATTAAAAAATAAAAGAACTTTAAAATTTAAGCGGGGCGGGTTTAAAATGAAAAAAGTCATCATGCGGGGTAGGGCAGTTTAAAAAATTTACGGGTTGAGCTCAACTCGCCCCGCACCCAGCCCATTGCCATCACTAGTCATCACGAATGTGCAAATATCTCTCTCTTTTGAAGTGGTGTGGATGAATGGTTTGATGTGTCGGAAACTCTTCTCGTATACCTTCTATTTGATAGGTTGTGGGCGCTATAACTCTTTATGGATTGGGAGAAAAACTATGAGGCATTTGACCTAAATTTTAGAGAAATCTTTAAATGAATCTTACGATAACTTTTGCCAACTTTTATTTCACAACCTGCTTAACTGCAAAACTTGAAATGCGAACATTGAACACTTATAATGTGACATACCACATAATTTTTAATTTATTGATCGCTCTATGTCTTGCCGCGAAGATGCGGGTTAATATAGACGTTTTGAAAAGTTGGGGTATTATAGAAGTCTTAAGAGGTTAATACAAACTAGAAACAACTAGACCTTCTTTATTATCTAAACTGTAGCTTTTTCTATTATTTCCTATTGCTGTAGAGAGTTAGTTTTAGCTGTGGGTGTAAAAAGAGAAGAAAAAAAGAGATTCTTTTACTAAATTGGATAAGCATGTACAAGAAGAGCTCCTTGTATATGTTCTCTTTCTCTTTCTGTTCTTCCCTCCAGTGAGGCCTCTCAGTGGCTCAATCATCCTTTAGAATGGGAGATAAAGTGTATTTTCTTCAAGCAACAAATCTTTGAGATAAACATTATCAGTGAAGACCATACACAGGTGGTTTTTATTTGAAGAATCAAACAGGCCAGCAAGATTTAAATTGAAGAAGACAAGTTGCGCTGGGTCTGCAATGTAATGAAACAAGCTTCCAGGGGCACAGGGTGTCATCACAGAAGATGGGGAACATTACAGTACGATTACTTATACTGGGTCTGCCAAAATTACAATGTCTATGGGCGTTTTTCTACGCATAGAAACTTGGCAGGGAGAATGAAACTCTGCAATCACCATTCCATAGGTGACTACAATCTGTGTTTGGTGCAAAATTTGTTAAAGATCATCAGTTTCTTGGGTGAAGCTTCTATCCCAGCTTTCCAGTGATCCGTTTCACTAGGGAGGTCCTTCATGGGAGCAGCTACTATCAACAAGTGGCCGGGAATGAATTCCCAGGCACATAACAAATCGGAGGAGCTGGATGGGTTGCTTTTGTCCTGTCTCTTTGGTACCTTTAATGATCCTCTCAGATCGAACGGAAAATAAAAATCATCCATAAATGGTTTCTGAATAGAATAATAGATGAAGGATGACAGCGGGGCTAAGAGTTATGCCTCTCTCTCTCAGAATCAATTTTCTTTTCGAATTCCCCTCAAACCAGGAGGCAAAGAGGGTATTAATGGGTGACTGGTTCCAAATGGGAGGTGATTTACCCTAGACCGATGGTCTATGGAACTTAATTTGCAGCACCAAAATCGAACCATCCTTGGATAAGGGCTTTGACACACTCTTACATGCATGGTCTGAAAAGTTGTGTAAATTCATAGTCGGGGATTCATTGATACAGATGAGAACACGGAGAAACGAACCATCTCTTTTGGGCTCATATCTCTGTTGCTGAATCGATTTGGGATCCTCCAAGTAAGGTTAATCTGGTTGTAGGAGAGAGGTCTTTCGAAATTTCAATTGTTGAAACCCGCACAAAAATCCTAGATGCCAGAAAGGCTGTTATGAGACAGTTTATTGTCAAAACAGTTGAATGACTTGCCCTCATTGAGTCAAAAACCAGCTGTATCTTCTCAATTTTAATTGCATTAGGCCTTGGGGATGGCCCATCTACTGTCTTTTGCTCTTTTTTTTTTTTTTTCTTATTTCTTGTTTAATTAGTTACTTTAGTTTTGAAGTGCCCCCTTTTCCTTTTATAGTAGCAGCATGCATATTCTCAAGCCAACTTCCATGCACCGGCTTGAAAAGTTACCTCCCAAATGCATGTGAACCACCTGCTTATCTTGCAATACATGGCACTGTATTTTTTTAAAATTTATTCAGATGATTCTCCATGTGACTGCAACTTGAAGAAAATTCCATGAACTCTCTAGTTTTATGTGTAATGAGCAGCACAACTGGTGGTGACTTGAAGGAATAACTACTAGTTACTTGATTATGAGTGCCTTTCCGGAGTTCAATTTTTATTGAAAATTTGCTGAAAAGGATTGGGCCGTGTTATGGGTTGTACCATGGTACTGTAGTTTTCATGTTGAATGATGTGCTTGTTCTCATCAAGGAGGTGACTTTGGAGTTCTTTTAGAAGTGCTAAGCATTTAGGAATTTCTCTGTTTCTCTGCCTTTTTAGTTACCCGACCTTGATTGTTATCTTAACTTGGACTATTGTAAAATGTTTTATGATGTTTTATAACTTAATCCTCGATATTCAGTGCATCGTGACATTGCCTGTTAGTGAACAGTGTACACAAATCTAGCCAGAGAAAGTAATTTTGATGCTTAATTTTACTTCGTGAAGGAAGCTTTACCAGGTTGCAAGGGAATTTGGACTGTCTACCACAAGAATTCACGTACCCATCTCAACGAATCCTCAAGAGTGGCAGATGAAGAAGATGAATATCATGCATATTTGATTATTAGTTTGGAGACTCGTACGATGGTACTCTCTTCACTTGTGCATTGTTCCAAATGTAAAATATCTCAGAAGAAAAGTTGCTTTAATTTTCTGTCTATGCTTTATTGCTGGAATCCAATCTTATGTTGAGACACCTGTAACTTGATTTTCTTGTCTTCTTCTGGCAGATCTTGCAGACTGCAAATAATTTGGAGGAGGTAACAGAGAATGTTGATTACTATGTTCAAGGAACTACTATCGCTGCTGGAAATTTATTTGGGAGGTGATTTTGTTAGCTCAATCATTATGTTCGTATTTCCTTTTGCCCTTCCAATATATTTTGGCTTATAGAATTTAATGTCTTCACTAAATTCCTTCTGCTGCTAAACTTGATGCTTGGGAATTACAGAGTGCAGACAAATAGTTCATGGTTCAGTACCAATTGGGCAAAAATGTTGTCTAACCTATCTTTGCCCTGCAAAAATTTACTTCCTTGCCTATTTGGTTTAGACTATATTGGTTTATTTGATTGCTACCTCAGTTCCATTTTATGCGATAGTTTTGTTTCATTTGATAACTACTCTTACTGTTTAATTAATATGATAATATTTGATTGGATAAAGAGTCTGTGATCTTAAGTTCACCAATATATATATACACTTATGTGGGTTACATCGAGAAACAAAACTAAGAGAGCTTTTGAGGGTGTACAGATGGATTTTGTAAATTCAAGGAGTAACCTTGTGTTCCTTATTTCCCTCTGGTGCACCCAGGATGTTCCATTTTGTATAGAAGATTGGGTGTTGGTCGTAGAAATCATTTCATTTTGTAGGTTGTCTACTTTTTGGTATACTTGTATACGGCTCTTTGCCCATACATCAATAAAGTTTTCCTTTGCCCACACATCAATAAAGCTTTCCTTTGCCTACACATCAATAAAGCTTTACTTTATCTTAAAAAAATGATAAGTGATGTTGACATCTATATTAGATTAGTGATAGTAGAGTACTGTGTTGAAGTAGTGTTGAAATGTTTTTTGATAGAAAATAGCACAACAACAACATACCTAGTGTAATTCCACAAGTGGTGTCTAAGGAAGGTATTGTGTACACATACCTTATTCTTCCTTATGAAGGAAGAGAGTCCGTTTCCGATAGACCCTCTACTCAAACCAGATGAAAAAGTCGACAACAACAAGCAGGCGAAACTACAAGAAAATATAATAATCAAGGCTCGGGAAACAACCAATAGAAACAAAAATCTAAGAATACAAAAACACAAGAATCAAGTAACACTCCGGTAAAGGGAAAGCAAAGCACTCAACTACCTACTAACCTACTATCCTAATTCTCGACCTCCTCACCGTCCTAGCAAGAGTCATATCCTTGGTTATCTGATTTAAACTTTGAATAAGTTACTGAATTTTAATTCTTGAAAATTTAATATAAATGAAGTTGTCTCAAACATTTTTTGGCATACTCAAGTAGAAAGTCATTGTGTAAATTGAAATGAAAAGAGTAGTGTTCGTACAACATTTTGTTAGTCATGGCTAGTTTTCGTATTTTATAATAACCACCTTTCTTAGTCATCGACGGCATATTTTTCAATGCAAATCATTTCTAATGACCTGTTATTTACATACAAACCAGTAATTTCTTCATTTGTTAATTTGTTCTTGCTTCATTAAGAGTTTTCTTGATGTAAAAATTCTGTAACATAGAGATTTTTGGTTTCTGTGCTCACTGTATGTTGATGTTGATGAATGTGCTCACTGTATCTTTTCTTTTTCATTTATTTATTTTTTGACTTGGTTTATTAGATTCTTGAAAAGCTGAAAATTTGTTTCTCCCCCTTCCCCCCAAAAAAAACCAGGACAAGAAATATGTTTCTGTGATTTGATTCTTCGAGAAGTTGTGCAAGAAGTTGTAGAAGATCGACAAACCCTTTTTTTCTCCTTAAAGTCACCTATTACTGATTCACAAGAAAGGGTTTGATGACGGCTCTGCTTTCTTTGTGGTCTGTAAACGATATTAGATTATATCGTATAAAAATGAGAATGCATTATATTCTATTCTTTTGTTTATGGTTATTATGAATAAAAAATAATAATTTAGTCCCTGGATCTGGAGTTCTATTTTTCCTATGCCACACATGCTTTTCAAAATTGACCATTAAACTTATGTCTTGAATTTGTTCTTTTCTGTGCTGATAATGTTGAGCAGTTGCATGGTTTTTCAATTTTTTTTCAATGTACTTCACGTTGTGTAGACGTCGAGTTATCCAAGTGTTTGCTCATGGTGCTCGAGTTCTTGATGGTGCATTTATGACTCAAGAATTGAGTTTTAAGGCTTCAAATGTCGAATCTGGCTCGAGTGCAGATACTCCTATTGTAGCTTCTGTTTCAATAGCTGATCCTTATGTTCTACTAAGAATGACAAATGGAAGTCTTCAGCTTCTCGTTGGAGGTATGTTAGCAAAATAAAATATATTTGCTTTTGTAAATTATTACCTTTCTTCTTGCAGTGGTAACCAACGAGAAAGCCCTTTCTTGGTTGCTTAATTTTGATAAATCCTGTTCTAACTTAATACCTTGCGGTGTTTATGGAATATTGCTTATTTGTTTCATGCTGGTTCCCGATATTTGTGTGGGCATAACTTCATAGAGTATTGATTATCTGTTTTTGCAGGCTCTTACATTACTTCAACTACCACTTTGGTTTTTTATCGGAATGCCCCGTACCACCTTTCTTCTTAAAACTTAAATTTTTACTAAAAGCATATTGATCTAGTCTGTATGAATAAAGATACGAATTAAATATGATTTCAATTGAGCTTAAAATAAACATGAAACACAAAATTCGGGAAAAAAAAAGAATTCTACCCATAACATCGATGTCAGCTTTTGGTCTGAATACAGATAAAACGAATAGCTTTGTAGATGATCCTTCTAGACAAACTTATACATGTACTGCAATTCAAAAGGGACTTACCACTGGCCTGAATTATTTTTTTGTTTAACGACAGCCTTCTAAACTTGGTGGATAATGGGCCGGCCCCGTTACCTTTTTCTACTTAAATATCAGGTTTCACCTTGTATGGTGTGGGGCTTGAACCTGTGACCTCGGTCACAAATCCTTCGTCCTTTGCCACTCGAGTCAGGCCCTAGGACTAGCCTGAATCATTATCGTACAACTAATTTGAATCATACTCTGCATTAGTGAAAATACATGTTGTAGTTATTTACTTCTGTGATAAAAGATATGTTTAGTTATTTCTGAAAGCCTGGGCTGGTTCATAATAACTGCCCAATTCACAGTTTTAAGTCTTTCCCTTTTCTGTTTTGAACCATGTCTTTTTAAGCTCAACCTTTTCATTTATCCTGTGTTTCTATTCCATACTGATTCCAATGTTCCTTTCAGATCCGTCATCATGCTCTGTTTCTCTTACTGTTCCATCAATATTTGAAAGCTCAAAAAAGTCAATATCTGCTTGTACACTATATCATGATCAAGGCCCCGAACCTTGGCTCAGGAAGACTAGTACTGATGCTTGGCTTTCTTCTGGCATGGGAGAGGTAATTGATGGTGCCGATGGGGTAACCCAGGATCAGGGTGATGTATATTGTGTTGTTTGCTATGAAAACGCCACTCTTGAAATATTTGACGTTCCCAATTTTAGTTGTGTTTTTTCTGTTGATAACTTCATTTCTGGGAGGCCCCACCTTGTTGACACCTTTATGCAAGATTCAGTCAATGGTCTTCATACACATCCAAAGAATACCAAGGATGAAATGGGATCTGGACAGAAAGAGAACATTAAGGACGTGAAGATAAATGTGGTGGAGGTGATGATGCATAGATGGATAGGGAAACACTCCTGCCCTTTTCTTTTTGGTATATTGGCTGATGGGACGATTCTAAGTTACCATGCATATGTTTTCGAAGGTTCAGAGAATTCTTCTAAAGTTGAGGGATCTGTTCCATCAGAGAATTCCATTAGCCTTAGCAGTACAAATGCATCTAGGCTCAGAAACTTAAGATTTGTTCGGATTCCAGTAGAAAATTATGCAAGGGAAGAGATGCTGTCTGGGACCCCGTTACTGCGAATGAATGTTTATAAGAATATTGGTGGTTCTCAAGGAATATTTCTCACCGGATCAAGGCCATCTTGGTTCATGGTGTTCCGTGAACGACTTAGAATACATCCACAGGTTATTGTTAACTTACCTCCATATGTATTTCACATATTCTTGTTATCATTTTCTTGATAGATTAGAGGGAATGGTGAAATTAGATTAAACTGATGCCCGCTTATACTGGTTCTTTGTGGTGCCTGGACGAGGAATGAACCAGAAAATCATGGTCTTGCCTTGAAGCAACTTTCTTGGCACCGCAAAACCATTTAATGTGCTGTAATCTTTGTTGTCTAAGCTAAGCACTTTCACCTTGGGTCATTTACCCCATTATGTACTCTTCTTGGTAAGTACTGCTTTGTTGTTGCAGCTGTGCGACGGACCTATTGTTGCTTTCACTGTTCTTCACAATGTTAACTGTAATCATGGACTTATATATGTGACGGCTCAGGTACGGTAATGACATTGTGCTTTTTTCGACTTTCATGTGTCTGTGCTAATGTATTCCTGGATTGCTTGTTGCCATTGCAGGGAGCTTTAAAGATTTGCCAACTTCCATCTTTCCTGTCCTATGACAACTATTGGCCAGTGCAAAAGGTGGGAATTCATCTTTGTACACCAGTTAAACAATTTTCTTTACCTGTTACTCCCTCCTTCCCTATTTATCTGACAATTTGACTCAACTTGAGCCTTAAGAAAGAAATGAAGACTTTTGAAATTTGCAATCTTAAACATGGTAAAAAAATTTTGTGATTAGAGGGCTTTTGAAACTTGTGGTCTTGAACTTGCCATAACATTGCCTATAAAAGGTTCTTATCAAGGGTAAAATGAGAAATTTAAAGTTCAATTGCTTCCAAATATAGAAATATGTTATTCTTTTTGGAATAGACTAATAAGAAAATTGTGCCACAAAACTGGAACGGAGGAGTATATGTTGACATTAATTTTAAACACTCTTTCAGATGTTTTACTTAATGCAAATACAAATATTGTTTTCAAATGTCATTTTTGTTTCTAATGATCTATCGGTGTTTGTATATTTTATAGACCAGCAAAAGACAAATAGTTTAAAGGAAATTCAAAAGTGTTTTCTAAATTATATCTTATTATATTGATCCTCGGGGTATATTATGATTGATTTGCTTTTGATGAACTAAGACATCACAATAACTGCAGTGATTTGGGCTTGAGACTTCCATGTTGGAAGTCTCAAGTTCGAAACCCCTTGCTAGTGAAAGTAAGGGGTTTGCCTTCTGGGTCTAGCTTGTCACACTGGGCTTGCTTAGTGCGGGTTACCTCTCCTGTGTGATTTGCGAGCTATTCCATAAGAACAGGGGTTTACCCTGTGCGCAACCAAAGGGTAGCAGCTGTTCCCCTTGTCAAATAACTGTGTCATGTCAAGTATATTTATGGATATCCAATTGTGGACAGGATGTTGGGAATTTTGGGCATTTCCGGTGAGAGCTTTAACAAAGATAATATGATTGTATAATGTGCTAACTATTTGATTGATGAAAATGATTACTAGCTGGAGGAATTTGTGGAATGGCTAACTAATTGATTGATTAGAGGGATTTATTAGTATAATTTCAAAGCTAGGGATGACTGCACTTAGAGCAGTTGAACTACTGGTCAGGGATTGTGAATTATCCTATTATAAATGTGGCAGTGTTCAGCTTTTCCAATACATGAAGAGGCCCCCACAAATGTGCGCACGTGAAGATAATTAAAGTAATGCATATGAACTGTTGCTAATGTTTTCCAACTAGTTAGAGTACAAAATCATTAGTACAGAATGTTTGATATTTATTTCTCCCAATAGATATATGAATTTTAACATTTCTCGTCTTTCTTCTCTTTTGTTTTTGGGACTGGGTTGCAGATACCACTGAAGGGAACACCGCATCAAGTTACTTACTTTGCTGAGAAGAATCTTTACTCGGTTATAGTTTCAGTTCCAGTGAGTTATATGCTCCATCTTCTGTTATTTGTTTGTGGTTTGAGATTAGTGTATTAACATATGTTGTAAGGCTGGTAATATTTTGCTTTCAAGAGTTAGGCTGGTCATACACATGGTCAGAGATGAGTCATAAAGCATACACCAAATATATATACTACTGAACTTTCCTACACATGAATGGAATTGGTACAGTGATCTGTGTGATCCCCCCCACCCCACCCCACTTCCACCACACACACAATAAAAATAAAAATAAAAAGGAACTAAAATAGAAGGAAAATGGAAGCATTGGTGGAAAAAACAGTGGCTAGCACTGATATTTACTGGCTTCATTTCATACTGTTCTTATTTCTGACAGGTTCTTAAGCCATTGAATCAAGTCCTATCAACTATAGCTGATCAAGAAGGTGGCCATCAGTTTGATCCTGATAATTTAAATTATGAAGGAAGCTATCCTATAGAAGAATTTGAGGTGCGGATTGTGGAACCAGAAAAATCTGGTGGGCCCTGGCAAACTAGGGCAAGTATTCCTATGCAAAGTTCTGAAAATGCTCTGACTGTGAGGATGGTTACTTTACTTGTGAGTTCAATTTTATTTCCTCTTCTTTCTTTTTTTTTATTGTTTGTTTCCTTACAGAAGCTAAACTATTTAAAAGAAGGGGACAATTTAATATGGATGCGATCATACCATCGCTAACGCACCAGATCCCATCAGAACTCCGAACTTAAGCGTGTTTGGGTGAGAGTAGTACTAGGATGGGTGACCCCCTGGGAAGTCCTCGTGTTGCATCCCTCCTTTTTCCAGGAAATAGTCTCTCTACCTCTATGAGGTAGTGGTAAGGTCTGCGTACATTCTACCCTCCCTAGACTCCACCTGTGGGATTCAACTAGGTATGTTGTTGTTGACAATTTAATATTGGGTACAAGCTCTCCTAAAAGGTTTTCAAACTTCAATTTTTTCTTTACAAAAAAATTCAATGTTTATTTCCTCTCTCAAACTTAATTGATTCAATTCTTGAAGGTCAAGTTACCACCTTCTAGTTGGATTCTTAACATTGATAACCTTGTTTATTGAGAATAAGATATTCAGGAGGAATTCTTTACTCTCTCCGTCCCATTTTATGTGACACCCTTTGATTTGACACGGTATTTAAGAAAAAGGGTAGACTTTTAAAACTTGTGGTCTAAGACCATTCTTAGATATTTGTGTGACTGAGAATCATTTTATTAAGGATAAAAAGGGAATTTTAAAGGTAAATTGTTTCCAGTTAGAGTAAGGTGACATTCTTTTTAGGACGGACCAAAAAGAAAAGGTGCCACATAAAATGAAACAGAGGGAGTAATAAACTACGGCTTTCAGAATTCCAATTTGGAAAATACAAGATCCTGTTTCTAATCGTACACTCATTCAAACTCTTCTTTGCATTTTCTTGTGATGTTACAATTCCCTAAAGGAGAGTTTTGAAGTTTTAATCGCCCTTTGAAAATCTCTCCTTGAAGTGATCTTTTTAAAAATCCATAAACATATTCCTTGCATTAAAATCTGAAGTGTAAATAAAAATACCATGGCAAGGGAATTTGTTGATTCCTCTAATTCTCACTTAACTGAAATGGGACCTGGAGTATTTTGTCCCCCTCCTCCACAACCCCCCCCCCCCAAACAAAAGGAGCACTGCTTGCACACCTCTTTTGTAGGAGCACGAGGAGACTATTAAATCTTACCTTTTAAAAAAGAAATATGTGGAGATTTAGAGCCTGTTTGATTGGCTTTTGGCTTATGACTTATGTTAGAATAGGAATAGGAACAAGAAGAATATCTACAATTCTATTTAGAATAGGAATAAAAATAGAGAATATTACATAGAATTCTACTTGAAAAGAGATTGTATTATGATATCCTAGTTGGAAAAGGAGTCTAATATAGTATCTATAAATAGGGTGTCAATGTAATAATGTAAAGACAACAATTCAATAATATTCTTCTCAAATATTTCTCACATGGTATCAAAGCTTCTAAAGTCATGGTAGAAAATCAAAGGGCTTCCACTGCCGGCGGGCGGGCGGCTATGACCCATATATACTGCCTGTCTGGCCAATGATTATGTTACCACAAAAAAAAATAAATTAGGTCGCAATGTATCGTTCTGGCGAATATGTTTTTCATATCTAATTTGCTTAGCACCGTGCTGCTTCTCGGTGACTGCTTTCTCATATCCGATTTGTGTAGCGCCGTGCCATCTTTTCAGCGACAACTTTTTTATATTTAATTTGTGTAGCACCGTGCCATCTTTCCGTGACTATTTTCTTATTCGTGTTGGGTCGTGTCATCATTTTGACCCTATCCATACAATTTCTCTTTTTCAGTTGGATCGTGTCGTCAATACGACCTTACCTATATAATTTCTATTTTCCAGGAGGGTCATGCCATCATTTCGACCCTACCCATATAATTCTCCTTTTTGGTATGGTTGTGTCATCTTTTTGGCCGTACTCATATGATTTTATTTCTCAGATTTTGACCACTGTTAGTCATCAAATCTAATAATCTGTGGCATGAGCATGTTTCGGCCAATTTTATGGTGACTTACTACTTTAAGGTGTACTCATCTCTAGATTTCAGATGTTTGGGTCGGATTACAGTGATATTCTCTCTCGTGGCTAAAATAGCATATGTCCTTTTTTCTGTCTATGGTTGTCGTTCTCCTTCGGCTTTTTAATTAGTTGGACATTAAGAATGTTTTTCTCTATGATGATCTCCAAGAAGAAGTCTGTACATAGCAACCACCTGAATTTTTGCTCAGGGGGAGTCTTGATAGCCTTATATGTCGACTGTGTAAGTCACTCCATCCTCAAACTTGGTTTGGGAAGTTAACACTACAATTTAGGAATTTACTACTCAGTGTTATCGACATTATGCATCAAATTCAGTATTTCATGAGAAGATTGAAGCACATTGAGATTGACCGTCAATTTTGTGAAGTCAAGTGATCAACTTCAGATATCTCACGAGGCCCCTCATCGGTCCTCGTATTAATTACATTTGTAACAAGCTATTTTCATATGACTTGTATGCACCGATTTGAGGGGGAGTGTTAGAATAGGAATAGGAACAAGAATAATATCTATTCCTTGCGGGAAACTCCTTGCCGAGGGCCTGTGCACCCTCGAGATTAGTTGGGGCTCTAAGAGACTCGACCCGGTGCAAGTAAAAAAAAAAAAATATCTACAATCCTATTTAGAATGGGAATAGGAACAAGGAACTGTACATAGAATCCTACTTAAAAAAGGATTGTATTATAATATCCTAGTTGGAAAAGGAGTCTATTATTGTATCTATAAATAGGATCTCAATGTAATAATGTAGAGACAACAATTCAATAATATTTTTCTCAAATATTTCTCACAACTTATAAGCCAAAAGCCTTAAGTTAGGATTTCTAACTTATGACTTTTGGCTTATTTTTGTTATTTTGCCTTAGAAATAAGTGCTTATAAGCACTTTTTAATTTTACTTGAACTCTTCAAAATTTCTTTAAAATTATTTTTGGCTTAAAAGCACCTAAAATAAGCCAATCCAAACGAGCACTTACAAAAATTAACTGTCTCCTCTTTCTTTCAATTTGTACAACAGAATACAACAACGAGAGAGAATGAAACACTTTTGGCAGTTGGGACTGCTTATGTGCAAGGGGAAGATGTTGCTGCAAGGGGGCGTGTACTTTTATATTCTGTGGATCGAACTGCTGAGAATTCTCGAACTTTGGTATCTTCCATCTCATGGCTTTTGGCGTACATATTTCTCTCTTTTTTTTTCCTCTTGGGCAAAATGAGGAGTTGTACTATCTTCTTTGAAATGGTTTCAGGTTTCAGAAGTCTACTCAAAGGAATTAAAGGGTGCTATATCTGCTTTAGCTTCACTTCAAGGTCACTTGTTGATAGCTTCTGGTCCTAAAATTATCTTGCACAAATGGACGGGTTCTGAATTGAATGGAGTTGCTTTTTGTGATGTTCCTCCACTTCATGTTGTGAGCCTAAATATTGTAAGTACAATTTGTAGTGTCTTTCCTTTCACTTCTGAGGAACATTATCAGACCAAACTTCAGTTAAGATTTAGTACTTGGGTGTTATATTCTGTGCATTTTTTCCTTTCATCTAGGGAAGTTATGTTACTTATGGTTATAATCTCAAGAGTGGTGAGTTCAACATTATAAATGGAATGCATATCCCATTTTTGCACACCAGGGTTGTGAAAATCCACGAGAAGTGACGGGGTGTGCCTAGATTGAGGAGTTCCAATAGATGTAGTAATTATTTGGTGAATCCAAGTGGTGCAGTTCCTATTTTACTGCATTATTGGTAAGTTACAAAAATTTGATTAGATAAATCATTTTGCAACAGCTCAGTTAAGAATCGTGTGCCGTGCACCCAACCCCTGACTATATGCTTTGACAAGAATCAAAGTGTAAAACAACTTGAATAGAATGTGATGAAGGGAGCAAGACTCTGGTATTAGTTTTTTTTCTCTATTGATTATTGAGATTGGTTGTCCTATATCTATTACTTGTAGTTAGAAAAATAATTTTTGGTGGCTCAAGCTACTAAGAGAATCAAGTAGGCTGTTGGGGAGGAGCACATAATCTATTTTTTATTCCCTAAAACCTTGTTAGTTTCCATAAATGTAGGATCTAGTAGTATAATCCTTTTCATTCTTGGACAAAAGATATGAAACCGTGATAGTATTTGGAGTTCTCTATGTTTAGTTTCTTAAGCTTCTCATCAAAATTTATTTTGAACTGTTTCCATACCTTCTCCTTCAATGTTGTAAATGTCGTAGGTGAAAAACTTTATTCTTCTTGGAGACATTCACAAGAGTATATACTTCATCAGTTGGAAAGAGCCTCAGCTTAATTTATTGGCTAAAGATTTTGGTGCGCTTGATTGTTTAGCAACGGAGTTTTTGATTGATGGTAGCACTCTCAGTCTTGTGGTTTCAGATGATCAAAAGAATGTTCAGGTAAGTTGTGTTTTTACTTTTTTTCTATTTTGTCGATACAATAGCTTTCTCATTATACTGTGATAAATTACGATCCTTAGGCCTAACTCAACCCCATAAGCTAGTTCATGAGTTGAGGTTGTCCAAGATGGTATAATGACAATAACCCATTTCCTCCATGCACCAGGCTTACTAACTAGAGCATGGACAACATAACATGGAAACCCAACATTGAGACACACACTAACATGGATGGACTAGCTTTGGTACCATGACAAGAAATGAATCTTGGGCCTAACTCAACTAGCTCATAAGGTGAGGATTGTCCAAGACCATATTAAGAAACAACCTATTTCCTCTACCAAATGTGGGGCATTTAAACTTTGAAGGTCATTTATCTTCTATGGAACTTCAAGTTAGCAAAACAAGTTCACTCCAATAGCAGTCGTACATCCAACTTCTAGGATTATTTGAAAATCCATAAGCCTTTCAGATGGTGGTTCACTCCAAAAGTTTTTGCCTATTACCTTCAACCTGAGAGTTTTGCTTTTGTGTTCTCTATTCAGCTCCCCCCTGCACCACTTTTTAGTATTATTATTGGTTATTAACTTTTTTTGTGTTTTCTTTCCTTCGGGTTGGAGAAGGGGCTCTCACTGATTAGAAAAAGGGGGACGAGTTTGCTGCGGTGTGACTATTCTAATGCATGAAAAGATGCATATTAACTTTTGCCTCTGAGCATCTCATGAGCAAATTCAATTTTTAGTCGCAGAATCTTATAGTTTCCGAGAATGATATTTTAAAGAGATTTGTGACTTGCTACGCAGTTATGGAAAAGTATGTGGCTAGTCATACGACAGTAGTTATTCAGATATATGTTGGTCAGTATCATTGTAGCATTCTGATAATTGTATCTAGCCTAGGGGTTAATATTTTTGTTACTTCCTACTGCCATTTTCTCAAGCAATGGTTTGAAGACCTGCAATGTTCTTCAAATTTAATCATTGGCTTTGATATCTGACTCTAATTTGTTAATATTGCGTAAATGTAGATATTCTACTATGCTCCAAAGGTGTCAGAAAGTTGGAAAGGGCAGAAGCTTCTGTCTAGGGCTGAGTTCCATGTTGGTTCTCGCATTACAAAGTTCTTACGCTTGCAGTTGCTTCCCACTACATCTGAGCGAGCTGCTACCGCTCCGGGGTCTGATAAAACAAATCGCTTCGCTTCAGTGTTTGGCACGCTAGATGGCAGCCTTGGCTGTATAGCCCCTCTGGATGAACTTACTTTTCGTAGGCTTCAGTCCCTGCAGAAAAAGCTTGTCAGTGCTGTTACCCATGTTGCAGGACTAAATCCAAGATCTTTCCGCCAGTTCCGTTCAAATGGAAAAGCTCATCGGCCTGGTCCAGACAACATAGTTGACTGCGAGCTGCTATCCCAGTAAGTAGTCTCTGCAACTAACTAGCACTTCTTTTTAGTTTACTCTATTTGTTTTATGTGTTGCGTAACTTCCTTATCTAGACATGTAAAGATATGGCACCTGAGCCTACTCAACCCCAAAAGCTAACTTATGAGGGAGGATTGCCCATGCCTATACAAGCAGACCCCCAGTCCATTCCCCAATCAATGTGGGACAGTGGGACCTTAACCTACATGGACCGGGAACCCAAATAGGGATGAACTTGTCTCTAATACCATGTAATCATATGGCACTTGGGCCTAATTCAACTCCAAAAGCTAGCTCATGAGGGGAGAATTGCTCAAGTTCATATAAGTAGACCATCAGTCTATTCTCCAACCAATGTGGGTCTTTAATCCTAGGTTGCTCAGACTCGTATGAAGGTGTCCGATACGGGTGCGGATCTAGAGGTCGGATCTTCTATGATCTAAATTTTAAGATTTGGGGATACGTATCCATATCTGTATACGGGTGTGGGGATTCAGCTAGAAATAATTCAATATCGAAAATAGAGTTATAGAACCTAAATTAAGAGATTATGTGGAAAACCTGAGGAGAAAATATTGATCAAGAGGAGAATCCTGGAAGGAGATAAAAGGAAAGGGAGTGGCAATAAAAAATTATATATACAAGGTATGTTGTTGATGAAATATTCCATTTTCACCCTAGTTTTTGTTTTTGTTACAAAAATCACTCAATTTGCGCAGAATTTCTCTCTCGAACTTGGTCAAAGTATCCAAAACTGATTGACTAGATCATGTACGGATCCCACACCCATGTCGTGGCGACACGGGTGTGGCACCGAAAGTGAAGAGTCCAAGCAACTTAGCTTTAATCCACTCTAACAAGACAGTTGAGTATAGACCCTATTATGTTTGGTGGTACCTTCTCTTTAAAGAAAATTATATTTGATGGTGAGTGAGAAAGATATATGTTGCCCTTATAATGAGATTGAAGAGCTCCATGCCTACAGTAATTTGTCTTTGAAGACTCGTTTAGGGGTACTCTAAATATGACGCTCATTACTACATGGACACACCTCTGACAAGATTAAAAGAACGTCTGGTTAATACATGACCTAATATACATTCTGGAAAAAAATACATGACCTAATAAACATGTAACAAAAGACACCTAAGCATCAATCTGAACTGGTTAGTATAACTTCCCTTCACGATTTTAAGTCTAATTGTCATCTTCAATTCTCATTGTATCACATTTGATAACTGGTACATAGGGAGGTCTATGGACTCTACTGACCATCCTGAGTTTACCCTTCATATATGCTACTTGTACGTTGTCATATGTGATCTGTTTTGATCTTGACTGATGTTGTATGACCGCATATTTATCTCAATTTTTGTTAGAGAGTACACATTCCTTGTTTGCTTCATAAGAGTTCTCAAAGGGATTTATAATTTCCTAAGGGATGCACCTACTACCTTAAGGTTTTGAGTTGGATGCTCCGATCCTCTCACATGGTATCAGTGCCAAACTTTGGTAAGACCGTTTTCACAATCGTGTTTCTGTAAGATCATTGAGTTGGATGCTCCGATTCTTTCACTTGGTATCAGTGCCAAGCTTTGGTAATACCATTTTCATAATCGTGCTTCTGTGTCTACTCTTTGTACTCTGGGCTTCACTCATCTCTCTCAATTCAAGTCCTTATGAGCCACTAGATTTGCTCCAAGCTCTCTCCTTTATGCCTGTTGAGCCTACTCCCCCGCTTGGCTCCAGGCTCCAGGCTCCAGGCTTCCTCTTGAGAGCGTACTCTCTATATATTTCTCCCTGAAATGGTTCAAGTTTGTGTGTAAATCCTTGAATCAGGTTGCATACTTTTTCCTCATTTGTTGTGCAAGGTATTCAAAGGATTTTATAATGTCTTCGGCTGCTTCACCCATTTCTTTAAGGTTTTGAGTTGGATACTTAGCTCATTGCCAAAGGCAGTTAACGTAAAGCAGTGCCAAAACTATGCAAGGGATTAAGTTCAACCCACAATCAAAATGTGGGCCTTAGTAGAGAGGAGGGTCACAATGAAGGAAAAATAAAAATTGTACTATATGTAATGCTCGAAAAGGAGCACAGATGGCTCAGTCAGGTGCGAGAGGTTGGCAGCTATAGGTTTTGACCTTTGAGGAGAGGTAGAGGTAAACTGAGGAAAAACTGGTGATGGTGATTAGACAGGATATAATACATCTTCAATTCACCAAGGATATGATCTTAGTTGGGAGAGTATGTAGGTCAATGATTAGGATGGATAATTAGTAGGTAGTTGAGCATCTTCTTTTCTCTCCATTGTAGAGCAGGGTTTTAATCTAGAACAACTATTTGTTTCTTTACGAGTATTATTATTTTTATACTACTACAACCTATTCTTCAATTCTATTACTGCTGTTTCTTTTACTTTGGTTGTCTTCACTATTTTTACTTTTTACCGTCAGTACCTTTCTTTCTTTAGTATTTACATCATAGCTTTTGTCTCTTGCATTTCTTTCAAACCTATTCGGAAAATATTTTTCTTGAATTGAGGGTTTATCCCAAACAACTACTGTAGGGGTGAGGTCTTCATATACACCTACCCTGACCAACCGCGAAGCTACTTATTGACTGCTACCGTTCCTCCATGTAAAGTCAAAGGTACCCCCAATCAAAGGAGGATCAAAGAGCTTGAGATCTTCTATTCATTCTGTGAATCCAGCTTTTTTCTGGTGAAACTGTCGTCGTTTCTCCTCTCCTCTGCATTATCTTGTTACGTTAATATCCCCATAAATAAGCTATGCCCCTGCACAGAGGCCTCTATTACCACAGCAAGTTCCCAGCAGCGTTCTCCTATCCAGTTTGTAATGAGTTCCACATGCAGAAGTTGGATGCCAGTTGAAATTCTAGTTGACAGCCAAGAATGCAATAGAAATACTTTATCTTCTGTTGCTCAATATAGTTCTAATCCAGTTTCTCTTAACCCATGAATTGCTTCAAGACATGCATTCTAGAACATGTATTCTACCCTGTTTTTTACTTTGTTAGTTTCTCCCTACTACAGTCCTTAAAGCACTCCTCTACTTCAACCGTTATATGTAAATTCTTTATATTACATTTTCATCTATTGCATCATTATCCTGTAAGACTGCTCAGACATCTAGGCACCACTAGGGGTTGTCATAAATGCCGGAAAACCGAACCGAACTAATTCATTTCTTGGGTTTTGGTTCTTTGGTTTTTTGATTTGCCGTCGGTGTGGTTTTTTCAAAAGTTCCGTCCTGTGTTCGGTATAAGGGTGTCCGAACTTGGTGCATCTAAGAACCAAACTATTATTATGAAATTTTGAATTTTTTTTTATATATATATATACATATATGTTAGACTCCAAAAAAATAAATGTGTTTTTTTTTTTTGTGGGGTGGGGTGCATTTCCTTAACAAAAAACAAAAGTCAATTAACAATTAACCATTCAGGAAACAAATCAAAGTAGAAACAAATTTGCAATTCATATAGTTAACTTGAAATATTATTTTTCAAGAGGAACCCAAACAGTTTGCCAATGTATATCATGTAAAGGAATTCGTCTTCGTGCTTTAGTTGGAACCACAAGTTTTTGACAAAGCTGAATATGATTGTTTGAGTAATATAAGTGTTCCGTGGGGGTACATTTTCACTTAACATGATTTTAAGTTTTTAAGTGTCTTATATTTTGATTTTGTCCTCATTTTATTTTTTATTAGTTTGCACCAAAAAACTATTTTATAAACACCAAATCAAACCAAACCAAAGTTGAAAACACCGAACCAAATTAGTTCGGTTTGGTATTTGGTGCACACTTTTTCAAAATCGAAGAGCCTAACCAAAGTTTGCTAAAACCGAGCCGAATAACCAAATGCCCGCCCCTAGACACCACAATCCTGTTTAATCTCACCTCCTGCAGATAAAATGGTATGTAAAGTTTATCATACTACTCAAAACTGTTCATTCCAGTGTTCCATAAAAAAAGCAATTTTTTTTTAATGTTCCTTGAATAACAGTGTCCTCACGCTACAACATCTTAGCAGAAAATGATCCTCTTGCTAATATTTTAGTACAAGTGTACTTGACTGTATTACATTATTGCTCTTGATTCAGTGAGACATCTGCCTAATACTAATTTCATTGCTAAGAATCTTCGTAGAAGGAAAACTGTGTTTCTTGGCTTGAAGGTATGTTCTGTTGGAAATTTTATCACCTTTTTGGTGGTGTCCAAGGCTCATAATGAGACTCGTGGTGCTTAATGCTGTGATGAAGTGAGAATGTATATGAACTGTTATGACTAGCAAAATTTTGTGAAATTTGTGATATACACCATGTCTCAAGCTTTTGACAACGTTGATCAGTTTTAGTAGCATCTGAGTTCTCGTAATTAGCGTATGTATCTTGTTCATTTTTCAGCTATGAGATGCTCCCATTGGAGGAACAGCATGAGATAGCTCAGCAGATTGGAACTACACGGAGGCAAATAATGTCGAACTTGAATGACATGATATTGGGTACAAGTTTCTTATAATGTAGCTCTAATGAGGACGTATAGATCAGAAGCCAATATAAGCTAATTTGGAGGAAGAGGGGAACTGGAGCTTTTCAGTAGGCATCCTCAACCAGTTAAAAGCCTTAAAAAATCATCCTCGTGGAACGAAGATGGCTTTAACACCTATCATGCTGTTCCTCACAAATCATGAATCCTAAGAACCTTACATCATTCTTGTCAAGGGCAGCGACTGCCTCTTAATGAGATTTCCCAGAATTCTTGTTTCTCTGTTGTTATTGATGGATGTATATGAATTTGGTGTATCAAACCAATCATTGCTTATGTCTAAGTGATTACACCATCACCAAGGTTAGGAATTAGTACGAAGGGGATGCTGAGTAGGCAGGAAGTCAATTTCAGCTTGGATTTGATGAAACGATAACGTGTACTTGAGGTGATTTTTGCTTCTCAAAACCAGAAATGCTAGCGTGGAAAATACTAGTTTGTCCATTCTGCTGGTTAACAGTTTTCACCTATTGTATATTTTGTGCCACCACATTCGATACTCCGAATCATTTTCAGTTCCAATTTTTTTTTTTCCTTCTTTTCCTTGAAGCATCCTTTGTTTGTAGCTCACTGCTCACTGCTCACTGGTAGGTCTAATGCAGATTTGCACTGTGGTGGGTGGATTTACTGTGAAGAGCCTAGTGTGGTTACCTCTCTTGTGTGATTTGCAAGCTATTGCATACGAGTGGGGGTTTTACCCCATGCGCACCCAAATGTTTTACTCATGACTTAAACACTATTTCCCTTAAAAATAATATATATTATTAGAATAGAAAGAAGTCAAAATCCGTTCATGTAGTTTGGGACAAATGCTTTTGGAAATGTCTAGAAAAAGTGACAGAATGCAATGGAGATTAGTGAATTTGTAGATAGCATATGGCATCCTCGCCCATGATTAGTTTCTTCCTCTTTTTCCAATTTGTAGTCCCATTCATATTACATTATTGTATATAGTCCATACTAGATATTGTTATATCTCTTTCAGATGCTACCAAAAAAGCCCATCATGAAGTGAACTCTCAACTCTAAAAAGATCTTTGATTTGGTCCCATCAAGGGATATGTGTGGGAAGCAAGATTATCCTGTTGTAGACATAAGGGAGGGTTCTATTAGGATGTACTGCAATTAGGAATCCTTAATATACTCTTCTGTCTATCTTTACTTATCCCTTATGGATTTGACATACGAATTAAATAGCAAATGATAGGATAATTTTATCAAATTATCATTTGAATATAATAGATATAATGTCTTGAAAAATGTAATAAAGAAATGGTTATAATTGATGATAAGAGTAATTAGGAACTAAATTAAAATATCTCTTAATTTTATAAAGTGGAGAAGTATTGTTTGACATTCTAAAATAATATACTAGACAAGTAAAGGACGGAGGAAATAGTTTACAACTGTGAACGTGTTTTTTTTTAAAAAAAAAAAAAGAATTCAGAAAGAAACACAAATAATGAAAGAAAGAGGAATTTTAGTAGTTTAGTTGGTTAGTTATCCAAATTTTTATCTTATTGGTGATGACTAGATTATGTCCCTTTTCCTTACTGTTTTTTCGACAAAAAAAAAAAGAGAGAAAAAGAAGAATATTAGGTTCTTTGGTGGGTAATACCATGAATTATTCATAGTCGAATTTTATTTTTGGTTAGAGGTATTTTCAACGAATTATATATCATCATCATCATCAACATATCCTAGTGCCTCAAAAGGCTCCCACTTATTGCGAGGTGAGGGGGGGTCGGATGTACGCAGCTTAACCCCTATGTTTAAAAACATAAAGCGGCTGTTTCCAGATGACCCATGAGGAGTGTCGAAAGTTGCATTGACTGCTACTTAACAAATGAAAGAAGCGCAGACAGTTTAAAGAGTCATTTTGCTTTATTCCATTATACTTCAAAATCAAAAAATAGTCAATTTTTTAATGAATTACATAATCACCACAGTATTTTCCCGAGTATAAACTATAGAAGTTGATGAAAAACTTCAGCTGTTGCCATATTTGCTGCAAAAGATGTATGTCACAACTTTTCAGATCGTTGAAGTATCTGATAATTGGGTCGTTATGGGATCCAGAAATTAAGATGTATACTGTCAAAGAACTCATAATTTGCAATCAAATATTCATAAATTCTTTTGAGGGAATCTTCGCACAAATAGTCAAACAGATTTATTTTTTAGTTAATTTACATAAATCATACAATTGATTACACATGTTAAACATGAATTATACATATATACTATACATCCACCGTTTATTTTTAGTTAATTGATTACTTTAATGACTATTTAGGGCATTAAATTAATTAATTAACAATTCTGAAACTCATGTGATCTTAACAATTCTGTCATTAATTTTTTAGGTTGAATTTGGTATAAAATCTATTTTTCTTTCACATAGAAAAAAGTACAATTGAAAGTCACTGACTAAGAAATTATAGTATTAAAATTTGAACTGGTGACACTATAACTTGAAAAAAGTAGACCTTATTATTACACTGTTCCATTGAAGATGAAAGATAGCTAAATTTTGTGGCCAAATTAATTTAATTTCAAAAGTTGATTTTGCTTTTTGTCATCACTTTATTTATTTTTACCTAAAGACAGAATATTACATTTTGGTCAATGTCCTTTTCTGAATACATTTTCACATGCAATTTCATTTCTTTTCCAACTTTTTAAGTTTCTTTCAGTTAAGATCACCAACTATTTACCTATTTAACTTTGAATTGTTCATCCTTCTTACGTGTGACTAAAATTTTCACTTTATATCTTCCAATAATTTTGTGCGATATGTATTTCCCCTAAATTATTTTGAAAAAAAAAGAGGCATTTTGATGATTTTTTATTTTTTTCATTTTTTATTTTTAAATTTCTAGTTTTTCCATATACTTTTAAGTTGCCTACTTGCCTTAAGTGCAAAAGAATGAATGAAAATAATTAGCGTCTTCAAAGTGCATTTCACTATTAATTTTTAAAATTTCTTCATCCTAAAATTTTAATTTGAACTGTATATTAATCTTAGGAGAAAAATTAAAATAATTAGGACAGTTTGAAAAAAAAAAATCTGATTCTAGTGGTCTAGAATAAAGTAATCCGAAATACCAACTATAAATTCATATAAACTTTAAATATTAAATCCACGGACTCTGCTAAAAAACTAGATAAAGATTTTGAATTCTCACTTTAATTATCATAATTCAGGTAAGATATTGTTTATTATTTGACTTCAAATAAAACAATCAATCAATATATATTTCAACAAAATTTCTCATTCATTATTCTAGAATTTGATTATGAATTGAATGATGGTCTCCAAGCGTGTAATATGAATAATCACATTAAAGTGACCAAATCTAACAACTCAAATTGCACATAATCAAAATCTACATATGCATGTCCTAATGAGTATACACCTTCCAATTTCCATAAAGGTTTTCTTTTTTTAATCCTATTAAAATGAATAACATATTTTATTTTCAAAATTATAATTCTCAAATCTTAAGCAGACTTATCTGCAGATATTCTTGCATGGCCTAATTAAACAACAACAACAACATACCCAGTGATATCCCACAAGTGGGGTCTAGGGAGGGTAAATTGTATACAGACCTTACCGCTACCTCATAGAGGTAGAGAGGCTGTTTCTTAAAACCCTCAGCTCAAAACCCATAAGCAGAAGGACTAGATATGACAAAATGAAATGAAATGGAATGAGAAAAAGAA
>JAOTQJ010000072.1:1725604-1737891 GCA_025642045.1 Solanum sejunctum | reverse complement strand
CGGGGCTACCTCCAATTTCTCCCGAATAGCCTCATTCCTTACCTTGTCACTTCTGGTGTGACCGCACATCCATCTCAACATCCTCATCACTGCGACACGCATCTTCTGAACATGAACATTTTTGATTGGCCAGCACTCCACCCCATACATCAACGCAGGCCTAATTAATAGTATTTAATTTTTTTATATTTAATGATGTATATAATTTAAATTTGCCCCTAATGCTTCTAGCAGACAATATTATATTCTCCTTGTTACTTCCTCCTTTTAAAAAAAATAAATCATTTTTCTTGAGGAAGTGAATCCCACAAGATGTGCTAAAGGCACACTAAGGTCCCTGTGCGGTCACCGTCTGCATCAACGGTTGACGTTTGGTCGTATTTGGCTTGACCTCGTGCGGCGCCTAGAGCTTGACATGAGAGCAGCATCTAGAACTTACTACACGCGTGAAAGTGTTGTCGTTCCTCGCCTATGGACCACCATGCAAATGCCATCACCAACCTTCCATGATCGTCGCTGTCGCCGTATTTTTTATGTATACTTAAGGCTACAAAATTAAAGAAAAATTTGATATATTTGACATAACTTTAATTTAGAATCATCAAATTAAAAAACCTTTTTTATTTTCTTAAATTCCGCGACAAATCAAATCAAGTCCATCTTTTGAAAACATAGGGAGTATTATTTTCTCTCTTACTCTGTATTTGGATTAAATTATTATTTGATCATATGTCAATCTTTAAATAGTATTTCCAGCATAGATAAGATGAGTAATAGATTGAGTGTTTTGACTAAGAAAAGGGAGAGGTGATGGTCATGGGTGGTTATAATTCTTACTATTGGAACAGAAAATCCATAATTTTTTATACACCTCCAACAACCTATTCATGGTGTCTTCCACACATGCACTATCTTTTTTCTTTTCTCTTCATTCAAAAATAATTTCTTGTGCATTCAATAATCATTATATTATCTTTTCTCTTAGTCAACCTAGCTAACTTTTTTTAAAATTCAGATATTAATGGAAGAAATTGGATCACATTTTTCAATTTCAATCCAAAGAATCCCAATACTAATGATTTGTCTGCCTCATCCACTTTTAGATGAGATAATATTCGTTTAATTACTTTAAAATATCACTATTACGTATATTGATAGGTAAGTATCAACTCTAAATCATAAGTTTTTACTTAGGAACTTAATAAGCTGATCAATGACATGTTATAAAACCTTAGATACGAAATAAAACGTAAATTTTATGCAGAATTGTGTAGCTGATTCTTTTTACATGCATGTTATGGATTTTCATGACATATACCTAAGTGATAACGACACAAAAAGTAATCTAACCATGTACTTCTTTATCATTACTTCTCGTCTTTACTTTTACTTGTCATTATTTTTTAACATTAATTTGATTAAATTTCAAAGGTAAATTAAAATAATTAATTTTAATATTCGAAATCTAAAATTTAAATAGTTAAAAACTATACAAAAAAATACTATAAATTGCAATCTTTTTTATATTATTATGAATTTGATACCCTTTACAAGAAGTACTTCTATCTAATTAATTTCAATTTTCACGTCTCTAAATAAAATTAAAAATACTTGCTGAATGTATTGTGAAGCTAACATCTCATATTTTTCACAATACTACTATAGTATATTCTTTATCTTCGTTCTTAATTACTTGTTCACTAATTTATTTTTTACTAAAATTGATCCATTTTAACATATACTAGTATACGTACTCATGCGTTGTCCGGATAATAAAAAGTATCTTCGAATGTTTGGTCTAATTTTTTTTAACTTATGAAATAATTTATAATTTTTATGTTAAAGTTCAAAATCATAAGATAAAATGACATATCATTACTTTTTAAAAATGTTTTATTTAAATTTAAATATTTCAAATTATAATTTAATATCAAGTTTAATTGTAATAGTACAAATAATTTCCATAGAGTTATTATTAAATGAATTTATCTTAATTAAAATATGTATATAGATGATTATTATTCTTTTAGGGGTCGTTTGGTTTGAATATAAGTTGCGATGGGATAAGTTATGTTGGAATTAGTAATAATGGGATAAGTTATGCTGAGATTATTTCGTATTGGGTGTTTGATTTTTTGTATAAATTTTACGAATATATTATTTGTTTACAAAAATACCCTTCACCTTATTAATTTGTCATGCATTTTCTTTTCTTGCTTTAGTTATTCAATTTTCATTTTTGAAACAAACCTTTCATCTTATATAGCTTAAATATTTTTATATGTGTGTGATATGCATTTAAAATAAAACTTTCTTCTTATTAAATTTTAAAATACAACTTCTATTTTTAAGTTTGTTAAAGTATAAGTATATATATATAAAATAAGAATCAGTCAATAAAATTTATATTTAGTAATTTTCCAATAGAAAAATTTGAAGAAATATCATAAAAATAAAGAGTGAAGATTATGAATGTTATTATATACTGTATTAAAAATAATGAAAATACATATAAATATTCAAGATGAGATATAAAAAAAGTTTAAAAGGGTACCTTGTCATTTATTCTTTTTATCCCAGGATAAGTTATCCCGGATTAGTATACCCCCAAGAAGAGAGATAACTTATCCCGGTACTATTTATTAGTCCCGGAATAAGTTATCCTAAGTTTACCAACTAAACATCAATTTAAGGGTCACTATATTTTTATCTCGGGATTAAATGCACTAATACTTCACACCAAGCCATCCGTTAGTAATGATTGTAATAAAGTAAATACAAATACTGAAATATGTATTTACCTTTTTTTGGTTGCTATTTTTATTTTTATAACCAATTTGACCGGATTTCAAAGTTAATTTATATTATTATTTTTTATATTTAAATAAAAATTTTGATTATTTATAATAATGTAAAAGGTATTTTAAATTTTTTTTGTATATTATAAAAATATAAAAGGAATTATAATTTTTGTTGATCTTGAAAATTTGAAAGACGAACTAACATATTATTTAAAAATAATTAAAAAAATTATTGATAATCACAACATTTAAAATAGTAATATATATTTGAAATATAATTTACTATTGAAATTTTTCAACACGAATGGGACATATTTTATGAAATTCACATTAAACATATTATGAATCCTAATTTTAATGAACAAATTAAAATATTTACAATATATTTTAAATATGTTTTCATAAAAAATTAACCTATGATAATTTAAATAAGCTATATGTATTTAGTATGAATATAAATATTAAGAAAAATAAAAAAAAATACAAATGTTAGATTGAACTTTACGTCATGAGACATATTTTATGAAATTCACATTAAACATATTATAAATCCTAATTTTAGTGAACAAATTAAAATATTTACAATATATTTTAAATATGTTTTCATAAAAAATTAACCTATGATGATTTAAATAAGCTATATGTATTTAGTATGAATATAAATATTAAGAAAAATAAAAAAAATACAAATATTATATTGAACTTTACGTCCTTTATTGATTACTCCTATCATTCTCAATTGTGTAGGGGTCCCATTTTAATATAGTTGTTATTAGCTCTATCTCATATAAAAATATTTTTTATTTTATATGATTATTAAAAAATTATTAATATATTTTATTATTTTACTTTTTATTTATATTAATTTATATTAAATTAACTTAGAAAAATTATTAATATACTAATTAATAATGAAATAAAATAATAAAAAAGTAATTAATTTTATTATAATTTAATAATATGAGATAACTATTTATCAAAAGATATCTTTATAATGAAATGGAGGTAGTACTTTATATAGTAAAAATAAGTACTCACTTATTTTAAGAACAAAAAAATAACCTGAATATTGATATAAAAGTTTCTCCTTTTGATATACTTTGATATGACTATTCAATATGAAAAGCCTAGGACAAAAAAGTAACGTGAACTTCTTCACATTTCCAAATGAAAACATTTCTTCAGACTTCCACGTCTAGAGTTCTAGATATTTCTTTACATTTGCACAACTTCCATTTTTTTTTTCATAAATCTTTGGCCACCAAATCATAGCTTCCGTTTCCTTCATCTACGGGTTGTACTTTTCTTTCACGTTCAGGAATTGTCTCGGTGTCTGCTCTTCTATCAATAGTGAGTAAGAATTTCTTTAACTTCTGTACTTCCTTGAGCTGACTCTTCGTTTCACAGGTGTATCTCCGATTCCGATGAACTGAAAAGTAAAGATTCATGGTTATACTTGTCATCCAGTGCATGTAAGTGCGCCTTGCTCTGTTTCGGAAAACACATGCATGTAAATCTACGCTGCTAACATTTGTATATCGGTGGACTAAAGAGTAAACACCACGATCCTGTCCTAACATTTTTATTCTTTTTTAATGTCAAGGAAAGTCCAAACACTTCTCTTCCACCTCTGGTAACAAAGATCTGAGCTGTTTTTTTTTCAATTTGAACATGCAACTAAGAACATAATCTGAAAAAAAATTCTTCATGCAAGTTATGACAAATGATTTTTGAATTTAACATTTTGATTAGAGTTGTATTCAGATAATTTCTAACTTGCTCATGCTTTTCAAAACATAGATTGAAGAGTTTTAGCATAAATATTATAAGATGTAATTTTTTAATTTCTCCTTCAGCTCTGTTTTGCTTGGATCCTACTCTCTTTGTGATGGTCAAGTGATATATGATATTTATTATATTATTTAATCAATAAATTAATACATGCATATTATAAACATACCTATGATAAATTTATGTTTGTGCAATTTCTGTTCTTTAGTTGTTGACGAAAAAATTCTTTTATGTTTGTCTCATTTTTATGCTATTTGCAATATTCTGTGTGTGAACATGTGTATTTGAGTGATATATTCTAGGTTGAAGCTCTATTTTTGATCAAGGAATTATTTGAGTGATATTCTAGTTTCGACTTCTTTATTTTGTGTAGATCATTAAAAATATTATTGAATTCTTGATGTCTATGCTCAAAATGACATGCTATTTTTCTAAAATATGTTATTTGCAGATGTAAAAGCTTCACTTACTTGTGTCATACTGATAGCGTTGTTTGCCCTTCAGCATTATGGCACCCACAGGGTTGGATTTTTGTTTGCACCTGTTGTGATAACATGACTTATGTGTATTAAAATAATAATTGAGCTATTCATTCTTTATATTGTGGCATGCTTACTCATAATCCTCTATGTCAACATTCATGAAAGTTCGAACACTACTATCTTGATTGATAGTCTATGCATCATCGTATTTCACAACTTCTCCAATAACATCTACAATAACATTGCATACACAAATAAATACAGAATGCATTATCATTGAAGTCAAATAAAGAACATATAAAGAAGTAAAAAAGAAAAATATTACCAAATAGTTTTGAGTTGTCAAATTCTTGTTGATTTGTAACTTGTGAATAGGGCTTAAATTTAAAGATAGACATGGTGAAATTAGGATATATTGTCTCCTCAATGATGGTCTTCTTTGTAAACATTAACTTAAATTTGTGGTCCTTGATCCTTAATTTCATAGTATTATTGTATAAAATTAGCAAAATATGTATTATTGTAATTTTTTAAATATGAATATAAAATAGATTAGAAGCAAGTGTTGAGTTTTTAAATTACCTTTTCATCCATCAGAAGATAACTTTGAGGAAAAAGGACAATTAGGTCGATTGTAATCCGTATTTTTCCAAAGCTTGATGGCACGAACTTTTAATTTTCAGTACATTGACTTGTCGTTGATTTCGCTAATGAAATCAGTAGTAGACGTCATTATATTTTTATGTAAAAAAATCAAAGAAGTGAGAAATAAAAGAAACACTATAAGAATATACCAGAAAAATAGATATGAATTCTATATATAACTGTGGTTGAAATTCTCCATATGTTTTGAGATAACTATCTTAATCATGGAAGATGAAGATATCGTGAGTGTAAATTAAAACTGAAATAGTAATTTCTGTGGAGTGTGAAAACGTGTGTAATTAGTGGGGATGTGTTTTGGAGACTTGCTAAGAATTTTTTTTAGTGATTAGTAGTGTTTAGCATTAGAAAATTAATAACTATTCACAAATAAAAGAATCCTAAATGTGCTAGGATTTTTATTTAAAAGAATCTTAAACGTGCATGTTTAAAATTTTAATTTTTTGCTTTAACAATTAATATTAAAAATCTAATTTATTCTTTGTTATCAGGAATTTTTTTTAAAAAAATATCTAATTGTATTAATTGAATTTATAAAAACTTGTATAAAAATTGATCATTTTCACAAATAAGAAAATTCTAAACATGCGGATAAAAATGTGGTAGGATTTTTATTTTTTAAAAAAACAAATTGAAATAAAAAAGCAACAAATTAATGTCAACTTTTTAGTGTTTTAAAATTTACGTAAAAATTGCATTATAATTTAGAAACAGTACGTACAGAATATATATCGAGTCATGGATTTTTTTTATGTTAAATTTTTTCATATCTTTTAATGATATAAAGAAGGAATAGTTGTGAAAATTTAACTTAAAATATTTAATATATAAAATTTGATAACATGCCTTAAAAAGAGTTCTAAATGTATTTATCATCTATTTTTCGTTTTGTTTGCTATAAAAAATAAGGAGAAGTGGCAAGTTTGTTTGAATATTTCTTATAAAAAAATTGATGTATTTCTACCACAAAGAGTCCTAACGTGCATGTTTAAAATTTTTGCTTTAACAATTAATGTTAAAAATCTGCATGTTATCAGGATTTTTTTTAAAAAAAAAACTAATTATATAAATTTAATTTATAAAAATTTGTATAAAAATTAATAATTTTACACAAATAAAGAATCCTAAATATACGGATAAAAATTGATAATCTTTCACAAACTAAAAAGATTAATTTATTGTATCTATAATTTATATAAAAAAAATATAGTACCTAACTTAACTAAATTAACTTATAATGCATACATGTCTTGGTCTTAGGCTGTCACTTGGCATGATCCTAGGCTAGACTTTCTTTCTATTAATAATACTTTGATATCAAGAGAAAGACGATTTTTTTCCGTGTTTTATCGTTATATCAATGATTTTTCTGTCCATATTAATTGAATTTATGAAATATGCATTCAAAGACAAAATTTACACATACTTTTTATTATTGACCTTTGTGAAATCATAAATATGTAGTGTAATTTATCTCCTACAAAATAAAAAACTTCAATAAATGAAAGGACAAATATGAAAAATGTTTCAAATATTCTTTTTGAACTTTGACTAATTCAATAATTTTGAACATTGGAGAATCTTAGTAGCCCAGTTGGTTGACTACCTGAACTTTCACCTTGTTGGTGAGGGTTCGATTCCCCACATGGTAATCCTCCTCCCCAATCCCCTTCCCTAACCCCCAATTTAAAAAAAAAAATAAAAAAAAAGATAAAAATCTCAAAAATTCAATTAATTTAAAACAAAAAAGTATTATATACATATATGCGCACCGATTAATATGGATATAATGGTAAAATATGTGTTTCTTTGTTATTCCCTATACAACTTGTTTGGATGGTTATTGCACATATTATATTATTGGTTTAAATAAAATATAATATTTACTTTGGTTACTAGCTATTTAAATTTTACTATACCATATCACTAAATTCATCGTTATATATGTAGTGACAAAAAGTAGCATTTCTCATTTTATATATGTAATGCTAATTTGATGTGATCTCACCAATACCTTATTTTTTTTCTTAATTTTTTTGTTATAATTTCATTGTTCAAATTATTAATGTATAACATGATTATGTAATAATAAAAATATTTCTTTCGTCCTAATTTATATGACATTTTTTGAATTTCGAGATTCAAATTAATTTATTTTTTATCATTAATTTTTTTTATATATTTTTTAAATACTTTGAATTATTAATTATTGTGACTTGTAGTACTTTATGTAGTTTGAAAATATATAAATTTGATTTCAAAAAAATTGAAGATTTCATGCGCAACTTCTCAGTCAAATTTAAACTGTTTGACTCTCAAAAAATGAAAAATATTACATAAATTGAGACAGAAAAAGTAATATATTATAAAATAATATATAATAACCATCCAAACAAACTATTGAAAGAAGTGTACAAAAATTATTGTGGATAAATGAAAATAAATAGAGTAATTACTTATGCATCATTTTGACCAACACATGAATTGATGAGAAGAATAAATGTATAAATAAAATGTTGTTTGGAGCAATGAAATAGGGAGTTTTGACAAATTGTCGATGGACAAAATTCTCGTTCCTTTCACTATGTGTAAAATCTAAGTTTGAAGCAAATGCTTCCTTTTCCAACATTTCTCTCCAGCTGTACGTACGTACATCTTATAATTATAATATAATAACTATACATTATTATTATTCCCACTACATATCCCTTTGCCTTAGGGCCTTTCACCTCATCCCAATATTTATCTCCTTCCATTTAATCTACATACAGTCATGCTCTTAATTAATATTCTACCCTCAAAATTAAAATATTCACTCTCAAATATTCATACATAGTGAATCTTTTCATACGTACATATATGGAACCTGAATAAAATCTAGTATATTTTATTTATGGGGTTTGAGGTTTTTAGACGAGAATTTTTTAAAAATAGTCTTTCGATCTCTGAGGTAATCGTAAGGTCTATATACAATATTTTATCCTTTTCAAATGCTAAACTCCACTTATGAGATTTTATTGAGTATGATGTTATTGCATAACGAAACTGAATAAAAACCCTCCTTCCTTGTCTTTTCCTACTTGAGTACAAAATTATGTTAATTTCCAGAATAGACTGAGTTGAATGGATCACAGTGCTATGTATATATTTTACATTATATATTATATACAAGATTAGAAAATAACTCTCTCTACTCAGATCAAGATATGGCAATGGAAGATGCACATATATTAATAAACCGACATAGCATCTTGTTTTGTTTTTTCAAAATGCAAATATTTTGGAGGAATTTTCGTATATAGTCACCTAAAAATATCTTCATTATGTTTTATAGTTATAGCTTGAGTAATCACATTTCATAACTATAGTTATAGTAATATTTGTATAATTCTTGCAATATTTATATATGTCTATATAATTCATAGTTTTTATAGGCCTTTGTATATTTCGCTATATAAGTCATGCATAACTATTGCTCTCCAGCACACACATGTGTACGCGGTCTTACAAGTAATACAGTGATCCTCATTAAGGAGCCGGATTGTCGAACCCAAGGAATTTGATTGTAATTAGTACTTTCTCTTGGTTATCACGTTTATGTGCTTTTAGTAAAAAGAGTTGTTGTTATATGGAAAATAAATTGCAAACAAAATACTTTCTAGTAAACTGATGACTTTCACACAAGATATCAATTAAAGATGTAATTCTAGGATTGTAACCTTTATGATTCTGTCTAGTCTTAACAATATCCATCTATGTCTGATTTCCTGATTATTGATTCACGGGTTTTAATTTATCTGAATAGGATTGCACGCCTTTGTTGGTGTACTGTTATTGACTGCCTAACTGCATCGTTGAGCGGGGATAGATAGACTAATAAAAATGCATTAAAGCTATCTACCCGTATATGAACCTAGCAAGGTGTAAGGGTAGTTATCACATGTCTCTCTTACATGAATCAACCTAGTTTCCTAGTATTGAACAAGCTCTCTGTGCTATTGTATTCTATCCACTCCAATATCTCTCGAATCTAGAGTGAACAACAAATTTACTCCCTAGTTTTCCAAAATTTAAAGTATAGATATAAATAACATAGGAATAATCGAAAGAAACCATTAATAGACGTCCAAAGTCAAGAACTACACATAGTCCATGGCTACAACCCTAGAATATGGAGGCTTAGCCACTCATGGACGTGGAACACATCATGAATGAAGTGAAAAACATCAAAAATAAAAATCTAAAGATAAACTAACCAAATTATTGGTGAAAAATAGTTCTCTGTCCCCTCTCCAGTACTCCTTGCGTGAAAAACAAGATCAAAACCTAAAGTCTAAGATAGAGAAATAATAAAGATCCCGTATTTTGACTTTTTCGCGTTGGGTCCTCAGGTCTGCGATGCAGACCCCTTATTTTCCTATGTTCTCGCCTACATTGGTGACTGGAGAATTCTGCACACTTTTGAAAAGGTCCGCGACGCGGACCTTGCACCTCCTTGGGTTTTGCACCTTTTTGTATTTTTTAGCTTCCGCAACTTTGCTCCCACGTTTGCCACTTGGATTTTTGGTCTTTTGGCTGCTTCTATTGACTTTTATCCTTTGAGTTTTGGACTGTGCTCTTCCATTGAGTCCGGGTTTAACCCCAAACTTCTCAATTAACGCAAAATCCTGCAAAAACACAACCAACAGGCGCACTTGGCCCTACATCAGCAAAATAAGAGAAGACGATACTCAAACACCTAGAACCTATTAATTTAACCTCCGAATTCACTTTAATTATGGACATTATTGGCTAATTAGGTGTATAAATATGCCTAAGATCAATAACTTTTGTACAATTTGCTATACAATTTGCTGTGTTTGTATATTTTGCTATACAATTTGATTCGCGCATTACTTTTGTATAATCACGCACAATGTTTGTATAAATCGCGTCAATTATATAAAATTTAAATTGTGATTGTGGATAGATATTTGTCATGAGCCATAATTAATTCAAACTATAGCTATGTTAGCTAATTAACTACTCTTTTTGTTCCATATTAATTAAATTTGTGAGATAATGCACACATTAAGAAAAACATTCAAAAATAAATTTTGCACCATACTTTTCATTATTGCCCTTTGTGAAATCATAAATATGTAGTGTAATTTATCTCCTAGAAAATATAAAAATTTAATAAATGAAAGGGCAAATATAAAAAAATTTCAAACATTCTTCTTGAACTTTGAATAATTCAACTATTTTGAACATTGAAAAAAATTTAAAAAATTTAATTAATTTAAAACGGAGGGAATAGTATATATTTATTTATTTGCGGAATTTTTCCAATTACTTATTAGTTATTAATAGCCCATCAATCGAGACTTTATTTTCTTGACTGATATACATACATTATTGAAATAAAATATATATAAGTTCTGCTTTAGATTAAAATGTAATTATATATATAATTCGCACTTATTTTATCTTACTTTATTTTATCAATTTATTTCTTTTTAATTTTCCAACTGGCAGAGCAAATTAAGGGCAAGTAGTCTTTTTCCTTATAATTTAACCTTTAATAGGAATTGTCTATGTGGCAAGCCTCACTTTTCTTGCTCTTTAAATTTTTAATCTATCATTAATTTTGCTATATGTATTATTAATCAGTACTATGTGATCTATAAATAACATGTATAATGGGACCTCTTTCCAAAAAGATCAACCACGTCAACTCATCAATCGATCACCAAAACAAATAAAAGAGGACTGAGCGTAGATATCCTTGATGAAACATAATTAGTAAATACTTTTTTGTGTTGTTAATGATACAACTTAAATTTTGTTATAAAAGCTATTCTTTGTTGATAATTGATGATGGCATTATTTTCTAGAATGTAATGCATGCTGCTGTTGCTCATGTTGAGGATGAAGTAATAATATATGTTCCCATACATCTCAACAACACATTCTCCACTTGTTGATCACCATTTTCGTCAAACATAAAGGCGCCCGTGCACCAAAGAAAATATAGCTGACTACTTATTGCTTTGAAGTTAGGGGTGTACAAATTGGTTCCATTTTTTTATATATCAAATTAAATATACTAATATTTAATCAATAAATCAAATTAATAAGAGTTGTGTCTTTGTTTTTTTCCCCTTCGGTTTTCCGGTTTAAATTTGATTTTTTGGGGGTTTTAAAGTCTCCACAATACAAACTGCTCTCTTTGTCCTATTTTAGCTGTCATGTTGCGTTTTTTAAAAACTTTTAGTTAATTTTTAAAGTTAAATGAGATTAATTTAATTTGATATTTTTATTAAAAAATAAATATTTAAAAACTATAAGAAATGCTAAGTACTGGGGCGTGAGGGGAGTGCTGAGACACAAAGTCCCATTAACCACCATTGGGGGCCGTGCTCTACTGACAATTTTTTGAGGGCCCAACATTGGGTGAGATGGACCCTACTCTGATACCATGTTAAAGTAGGTGTTGACACCCAATTTTTACCCTCCACGGTGTCAAATTAATTGTCGAGTCTTATTTTTTGTTTTAACTATTTTATAC
>JAOTQJ010000072.1:1701696-1714746 GCA_025642045.1 Solanum sejunctum | reverse complement strand
AAACAGCCTCTCTACCTCGATGAGGTAGCGATAAGGTCTGCGTACAATCTACCCTCCCCAGACCCCACTTGTGGGACATAGCTGGGTATGTTGTTGTTGTTGTTGTAGTAAAATAGATTGTGTATTTAGGTAATTTTTCGTAAAATATAAATACTTTTATTTAGCTACTTTTCTTTTTAGTCCATTTCAAAAAAAAAAAATTATCAGACCTTTTAATTCTAACTTTCACTTGATATGTCTAAGATCAAAAGATTAAAAGGTGTTTTGATAAATAGCAACAAAATACGAAAATCCTCTTTATTTTCTTAAACTTCATGTCTAGATTCTACATAACTAATTCCTAACTAAGCAATCCAAGCATAACTAAATCCTACTTTTCTAATACTCCATATTCCTACAGTAATCAAACTATCCTTTAGTGGTAGAAAGTAAATCTCCCAGACAGTGAATTGACTAAAACTTCAAGAAAGGACCTTGAAAGATTTTTCTAGGGTAAATTAAGTTCAACTAGCGCAATTCGTTGAAGTTTGGGTAAGTTATTAATAACCTTCCATCCCCCCTCCCTCCCTAATTATTAGCTCAACCTATCTCAACTCAACCTATTTAAAATTGAGTTGATATGCAACCCGAATTAACTTGAGAGAGATCTTGTTTAAAATATTTTCAGAACACTCTTTTTTTCAATTTGAAATATTTTATATAGTCATAATAAAGAAAAATATAATTTAATTAAGTATTAAAATATTAAAAAAGAACAAATAAAATAAATAAAACTTAGAAAAAATTGAGTTAAATTGATTCTTGACCCGCTATATAAACTGTTACTTAATCTATTTTGATCAAACTTATTTTGTCCAAGCAAATTTGAGTTGGGTAACCTATTTAATGTCTTGACTCATTATAACTCACTTAAATTTGATCCAACTCGCCCAACTTTCGCCTCTAGATTTCTCCTATTTTAGTAGTTCGGAGAGCACTAACAAACTTCTAGTGGACATTGAACCCCAGCCTGAATTTTAACAAAAAGTTTTTAGTAGTTTGGTATGGCATATCAAGTTTGTTGACCAATTCTTCGATTGGCAGTGGCAGTACGCTTCTTCAACAAAAAGAAATTGCCCCAAAATCGTTAGTCAAAGAATTCTTCTCACACGAGTGTTTAAATTATTAATATATTATGATCAATAGCAGAGTACGTTTGCCTAATCTTTCTTTGCAGAAATGGTGTGGTTGGCATGTAGGCTTAGTTGCAAACTCCTCTAACCCACTAACTCTCTCTGCTATATATATGTGTGTGTGAGAGAGAGATGTTCCCTGAGCCAAAGAAAAAAAAAACGAAAATGGCGATGACGATATATGTCCCTCCAATGGCAGAAAACAAACCTTCTGGGGATTCAACTTGCAAGAAAGAGAGACAACAAATTTCCATTCCATTTATCTGGGAAGAAAGACCAGGAATACCAATAAAAGATTGGAAACCAAAGCCTGTGGCTACTACTAGTGGTGCGGTTACGTTTACACCTCCAGTAAAGCTCATTGCTTCGGTCCCCTTTGAATGGGAAGAAAAGCCAGGAACACCACTTCCTTTCTTCTCCCAGGCATCTCCACAACAAAATATCATTGGCTTACCTTCAACTGTTAGGGATGTGCACGTAGGTGGGGACGACTTCTGGGCTGGCATCAGTGAGTACATCGATCAGCATGGTCATCGTGAAGAAGATGAGATGTCAGAATCAGAAGTTGAAGCATCTGATTCTGAATCAATATATGGATCCTTCAGCTCAGCCCCTTCTTCCCTCCTAGCTAATGGATTCATACCAACTGTGGACATTTCAAGTGCTGTTCCTGTGGAGCAAACTTCTCCGACAGCAGATATACACCAGAGCCAGCTAAAGAGTCCTCTTTCACCAACTTCTGATGCGGGCAGCAGTGTTCTTAGTTATGCCACTGGAACTACAAGCTTAGTTGGGACTGCTTTTCTCGAAAAGCTCTTCCCTCTATTATCACCTAATACAAGCTTTCTGGAGAACTGCAGCAACCCTGAAAAAGGAAGTTCTCATGTTCCTCCTAAAGCAGTTACTAACAATCAAGCTCACGATAACAATCGCGGCATCGAAGTAAGGCATCCACTAACCCTAGGTGAGCTGATAATGATGAGCCGAAGAAGAAGTTACCAAAGGAAAACCATCCAAATGCAAAAGCAGAGCATATCTAAGGTAGTTCTCTGAAAAACATCAATAACTTAAAACAAACTAGTAAACAGAGTCACAATAAGTTGCATTAAATAGCAGTAAGAGGTTTTCAAATTAGCCCTCTTTAATATGCCCGACTTAAGCAAGAACAACATATTTCAACCAATGCTGAAAGACATCCATTTCAATACTTGTTGCAGGAAATGATGGATAATGATGTTTTTGGAAGTTGCATCCTTGGAATTGGCAACAGGATTGGCGAACTGCACAACAAGTGGAAGAGGCAATTGCAGCTCAAACTAATCTGAAAATTGCTCATCTTGATACACAGTTTGGCACAACTTTGAAAAGGCTTACTGTCCCGTCACCTATGAAAGCCATTTCTGTTGTCCTTTCTCAATTTAAAACTTGTGCAACATGTTTCACATTCTACTGTACAGCTTGGAATTTTAATTGGCAACAAGAGTGCAACTTTAGTATGAAGTGTCAATGATGCACATAATTCCAAAATACGGGCAGTGCATTCTCAGAAAAAATATGACATAACTAACAGAGCATACACTATTTTCAAGCTATAAACATTTAATCAGGAGGCCTAACTACGTTCAACAACTTTACGTATCCGTTCCATAACTAAAGGAACGTCCTTTTCTGCTACCGTACTAAAACAACATCTGAACCATCCAGGTTCAATACAATGGCAAGCTGACCCTGGAGTCACATTTATCTTAGCAACATTCAAAAGCTTCTCCCACAGCTCAAGCTCTCCCTTTTCATTGTAAGGGCAAATCAATCCGCTCATATCAACCCAACAATACAGGCCTGCACTGCTGTTCATGCATTCGATGCCCAATTGTTTTAGACCTGCCACAAACAAGTCAAACACTTTGCGCAATCTCTCTCTGTTTGTTCTCATATAATCCTTGATGAACCCAGTATCTGAAAGCATTGCAACTAATAGGCTCTGCGTTGGTGCTGAAGCGGCACAAAATCTTGTCAACTTTTTAGATGCTGCCACAACATTCTCATTGTAGGAATACAGAACACCAAGCCTAAACCCTGGCACAGAAAGGTCTTTGGATAATCCATATATTATATGAACCTTGTCCCTGTCAGAATCCTCTTCATCAAGAAGTTCAGCAATGCTTACAAATTCTTCACTACCGTAATTAGATCCAGCAAAAATTTCATCTGATATTACATGGATGTTCTTATCCCTTGCAAAATCCAAGATACTGCATAGCATTTCCCTACTCAGTATGTTGCCTACAGGGTTAGACGGGTTTGAGATAAGTATTCCACGGACCTTCTGCCCTCGCTTTCTTGCCTGACTAAATGCTTGATCAAGAGCTGTTATGTCCACCATGAAAGCATCGGAGCTACGGCAGTGAACAGGTATAAGATCTATACCGGTTCTCCATCTTATGTCCCTATCAAAGCTGCAAATAGAATCTAGTTACACACGAGCTGCACAGCACTGGTGTGCATACTGGAGAAGATAAAAAAAGACAATGTAACATTATATTAAATCAGGCTAAAATTAGAAATTACCCAGGATAATAGGGGGTTGGAACAAGCAAAGCATTCCCATGGTCAGCCAAACAAAAGCACAGAACCTCAATGGCTGGCGTTGCACCAGATGTTAATACCATTCGAGATGGATCAAATGACACTTTTTCTCCCATGACCTGAGACATGAAGCCTGCCATGGCCTATAAGATTAAGATTACAATGTTACAATATATCCTTTATAAGAAATCGCTGATAGAGGTGATCCAATAGGACGTTAAAACAAATAACAGTGCCTCATAGATACCTATTAGACAGCAGATGAATTAAACCACCCCAAGAGACTGAAATTACAATAGGTGGACTGTAAAGAACAAATTACATGAATATCAACAGCACTATTACATTCTAAAACCCTAATAAAAATAAGTGAACTCCTGGAAGATAGACACCAGATTTGAGTAACCTGAAAGTCTCATTTGAATCACTTCTTTAAAAAAAATAGCCGTGGTTTCTAGGCCAACTAACGTGCACTTTGACTAATTCCGTGGGGGTACCTACTTACTCTCTTTTTCATTGATGAAGCCACATTTTGGCAGACAAGAAATTGATAGATTAAGAAGCCTGGATTTAGGTCGCTGAAGAATCTTAGAAATCCAAAAGAAGCATACAGTACAAATTAGGCAGGTACAAAGTTCTGACAGTTGAAGACAATGTTGTCAAAAGTGAAAAGTAGATTTGCATCAAGGTATGCTGAAATTTTATGCACAAAGTGCACTTAAAGCTTGCGCTTGAGTGGAAAAAGACATGAAGCAAGGTGCAGAAAAAGAAACACGTGTAACACAACAAAAAACAACTATAAATACAAGCAACAGATACATGGGGAAAAAATGGTTACTTCAGTTAAATGAGATATAGGGAGTCAAAACCCTGCTAATCAAAGTTCAAACCTAATTTTAACTTTTTGATTCAGTAGCAAGTGCAATTCTGTTTTTAGGGGATAAAGAACCCCCACCCCAAAAAAATATATAGGCAGTATATATATATATATATATACATGAAATTGGGTGAAAACCCATGTGCACAAGCAGTATATCTATACAACATATCTATAATCTAGTCTTTCTTTTCTTAATACAACAACATACCCAGTGTAATCCCACAAATACCGTAATTTTCTATTCTTAATCACCTTCAAATTTATCCAGAAAATCTATTAGCCATATATGTTGCTTTGCCAGTTCTATTTATCGTTCAGCGCCAACCTCTGCAAGAAAGGTACCATGATAATGCTTCAAAGCATTAGTGCCTATGCCAAAGAGTTGCTTCCGCAAAGTGAAGTACTCAGACTAAGTTTACACCAAACTTCAAGGTTTATTTAGTGATGCTGGTTAATACCCCTTCCTCCCAAAATACTTGTCCAAGTTATTTTTGGTTCAGGTTGTCCCAAAATGTGGCCCAACAATAGCTGCACCTCAATCCCAAACAAGTTGCTGGTTATAGGAGTCCTTACAGACCGTGTTTCTCCATTTAAGTTCAAGTCATGCCATCATAATGAAAGTGAAAATAAGCTAAATGTTTGTTAAAAGAATCTCTACATTTTTTACTGGAATATAAATCTATCTAGTATAAGATCAAAATATTCCTTGGAAAGCAAAATGCGCCCTTACTCTCTTTAAATAGAAAATTTTATACATTTTTTTTATTTGCACCAGGTGTCCAAGTCTCTTTGAGCCCCGACTAACATTTAATAAATAGAAAGAGTTGTGTAACCCTCTCTCACTCTTTTTAAATACCATTTTACACTCAACTTTCGTTTCTTTAACACAAAAGTCAATATGAAACCACCAAACAACAGCATTCACTGTGTAATCCCACAAGTGGGGTCTAGGAAGGGTGGAGTGTATGTAGGAGGTATAGAGGTTGTTTCTCCTAACTATTATTTTGATTTTCTCTTAATAAATCACGATTCACGACATAAAAAATACACAACATTGGAACAGGATAGAGGAAATAACAGAAACATCAAATTTTCAGGCAAAACCAGAACCTATAGCGTTAGGTCATCCCAATCCTCCCCATCCCAGTGGAAAATAAAAACACTTACTTGTAAACATGAGTATATAAAAAATGACTTGCCCAACCTGGAAAGCTTTTTCTTTATACAGTTTTATTGATTTTTCCAGTCACATTCAATGATTATATGTTGAAGATAATTTCAAAAATATTGGGCACTGGATAATGCTCCTAGCTAAGAAGCATGTTCTAAAGTTATGATAGTGCTCTGACTTCATACCATGTCAAATACTGACATTCGTTGGTCACAACCTGTGGCGTCCCAATATTGTTTGTGTTTGGACTCATTTCATCAAATTTGCACACTAATGACATGCCAATTACTCCTCAACTTCAACCATTTGGGGCTATGACACAAAAAGTAGCAGTGAGGCATTCTATGTAAGAATGTATTATGTAATAATGAAAAATTACAAACATAAAATCCCTGAATCACCTGGAGAACCAGACATAATTTCAACCAAATGCCTCCTACCCAAAGTAACATGTGTTGGGAGTCTTTTACATTTTTGTAGTGTTGAGTCTTTTACATTTTTGTAGTGTTATGTAAATTTTAAAAATATTTGTTCTATGTAACATTGGTGCCATGTTTTGATAGAATATGTTACTGACATTTGTACTTTTAGAAATTAATTAAGATGATTCTTTTGTTGTTTATGAATGTTCCGTGCCCTGCTGAGGAAACTTGAAAGATCAAAATTCTCTTTGGAAGAAGACACAGCTAGGGGTGTGCAAAAACCAAACCGACCGATAAATCGAACCAATAAAAGTATTATTGGTTATTGTTATCGGGTTATTAGGTTATCAGGTTTTTAATGATTTTGAACAAAAAAGATTATTGGGTTATCAGTTTGATATCGGTTTTTACGATTAGGTTATTGGGTAAACCTACAACCCAATAAGAATATAACAATTTACTATTTTACCCTATCATAAATATTAAGTATTAGTAATTTAATAATAATAGGACACACTATAACAATACTTTTACATATTTTAATCTTTATAGTACTTCAGTGATTAGGTATCCGCTTTAGCATTTTAGTTTGTAATTAACTAATTATAACTTTTGCAAATTTGTAAACATAGTCTTCGTACTCTATCTGCTTTTTATTAATGCAAATTCTCATTATCACTCTTATCGGGTAAACCAAAAACCGAGCTGTTAAAGACTTAAAACTGATAAACCGAAAATCGATAAAGATTATTTTATTGTTTTAGCATATTTAAAAACCAAAAACTGATAAACCGAACCGATAATGTACAAAATCGAACCGAACCGACTGATGCACACCCTTAGACACAGCAATTCTAGAACATGTGCTGATTGGAGCTTTTAGAGGCAAAAATTTGACATGTATTGATGTGCCATTGACGTTGAAAGCTATTTTAGGATGTAACTGTGAGGAAATGGACACAGGTCTACCTCAATCCCTAAAGTCTCATGCAGAGAGGACTATATAAGAATACATAATGAGACCACAACACATTCGCACAACCAATGTGGACCTTAACTCTCAGAAATGTGCAGGACTAGAAAACTGTGATGGTGGGAGGAGCATGGATAACATGACACAGGGATCTAACATTAAGAAACACGAGAATAAGGATCGATGAGTCAGGCTATGACACCATGTGAAGAAATAGTTTGGACCTAACTCAATAGTCAACCTAAAAAGCTAGTCCACGGTGGAGCATTGTCCAAGACAATATAAGGAGACCACAACTCATTCACCTCAACCAATGTTATGCTTCCACATAAACTTATGAACTACACTCTATAATTGCCTAGAATCTAGATATTAACTAGATGTATTCCACAATATTTGCACTCCAAAAAGTAACTGGAAACAAGTAATAATGAATAGTTGTTTAAAGTGTTTTTTTTAGGCAAGTCTTTTTCATACCAAAACAACAAGGTAGATTTTCTTTTCATGTTTCGTGATCATAAAGCAACACAGGTTCGACAGACTTCAAGAATGGTGCCTGGATTGTCAACAAAATATGCATATTCAGTAGCTTAATTCATTTTGACTGGACTGTGAAGAGAAGTACCACTAATTGCTGGGCAGTTGTTTGTATACAAACTAATTTATTGTACTGATAGTCCAAGTACAGTTAAAACAGTTAAAGTGCTGAAAAACACCAGAACGTCCATAATTATTTTTAGTTCTATCATAGGAGGGGAATACAAATGGCTCCAGTTCCGTGTTTGAAAGCTAAAGCAATGTAAATGTTCTCTTTAAAGAAAATAGTTTCCCCAAAAAGAGGGAAAACAACTCAAATCCACAACAAGAACAATAATTACTATGCCAAGAAGTTGAGGATTGAGGCATAAATTATTTTCCACCCAACTCCTACTTATATCAATTGATCCTATGGAAGTGTAAACATCTCACCAAACACCATTCCCATTTCCCATTCCCCATTCCCCATCTCATCCTTCAATTATTATGCTGAAAATGATTTATGTCATACCAAATATGCCTTAAGGCAAGAACTATCGCAGTACTTAGGGGCAAGTTCCAGTAGAAAAATGAAATGAATATAAAATGCATTATCACTCTTTTCAAGATTCAAAATACATTACCACTTTTAGCTCAGCCAATCCATCAAATGGCTGGTATGTAAGAATTCCATTGATGTTCAATCCATCACCACCACCTCCAAACGTGGAACCGTTCAAATTGCTTGAAATCCACTTCTCAATCAAATCTAGCGACAACTTCGAGCAAATACAGAAGAAGAAACCACATTGTACAATCAGTCCAGTAAAGAATGAAGAAATGAACCCGCAAATTAGTAGGATATTATAACAGCAAAAAACATAGACAGTACCCTGTTTTCCGCAATCCCTAGATCAATAATACCGTCGGGATTATCCGATTTATTATATGGATCGTCTCGGAACCTATCCATTCCAATGTAGTAAGGGGAATCATTCGGTGCAGCAAGCAAACTAGCCCTTGAAGACAAGAATACGCGGTCCATAGAACCACGAGTTGACACATTTAAACGGGACCCCGAGCGTGGTAACTCGCCGAGGTTCCGCGATGACGTGGACGGTGACAGAGGATTAGATGAAGGCGGCTTAGGACGGTTTCGTTTTAAGTATAACTGGAAGAAGTAGAAAAGTGCACAAGGAATGACTGAACCTAAAATGAGCCCGCCTCTGCCTTGAACTACACCTTGTAAGGGCACAACGAGCCTCATGCCTGAATTCCCTCCACTCTTCCCCGGAGATGTTTTTCCGGTATCGTTTCCGTTGTCCAAATTAGATTTCGAGGGACAGGTCGAGGTCATACGACTAAAAGTGGCGATGTTGTCGCCGGAAGGTTCTCAGGGTTTTAGCTTTGCTTGGCTGGCGAGGGAAGATAGGATTCTGTTGATGGAAACTTAAGCGGAGTAACGAAATGTCCGAAATGCCCTCAAGCAAGTGACGAATTGTCGGAAAATACCCTCAATCCACCCGGAGGAGCAAAAAACAAATTTATTAAACTTGCCCACCGTGGGGTTCGACGAACCTATGACCACAAGGTTAAGGGCCTTGCGCTTTACCAACTAAGGTAGATGAGCTTACTTGTTTACTTTTGTTTACTAATTTATCTTATATATTTTGTTAAATTCTCACTTTATAAAGAAATTATTTATATATAAAAGTTAATTGATATTATGTTTAGCTATTTTATATAAAATTTATCATGATAAGTATGGTATTTAGTTAATCTTTTTTTTATAATCTTATATAATTATAATTTAGTGAAAGTGTTTATGAGTCAATTGTCGATTAAAATTAATTTATAAGACTTCTAAATTATTAAAATCATGCTAAATATGATAAATATTTATAGATTTGATTGTTATCAATTTCAATTTGGTTTTGATTATTAATCACACACGTACAAAAAAGAAAAGAAATGATCCATTCAAACAAGAGGGAAAAAAAAGACAACAACTCATTCAAAAGTAAATTAATTGTGTTGTTATGTAACTGTTTTGATGATCAACAAATAATTCGTACAAACAGGGATCAGGTCAGCATCAAGCTAAAAAGGTAAAAGTAATTGTGTTGGACTACAGCTAAAAAAGTTACATGGTAGAAAGTTATCCTTTATCGTACTGAAGGATCAATGAATTTTCAGAAGTTCCCTCGTGTGCATTTATAAGAAACTTGTATGAGACAAAATATGACTTTTTGGAGAATTAAGATGGCAAGCATTGAAGATTAAAAGTCCTCTTTGTCTCATTGTGAGAATTACAACATCAGTTCATAGTACTCATGGGACTTGATAGATGGAGTGTATGATGTTCTTTTTAAGTCTTTGTTGTATTCTATGCTAAGAGTTTTGTAAGGTCAATTTCCTAATCTTTAAAGGAACATTTATCATTGTATGTTTGGTCCTTTGATGTTAGGATTCTTGGTTTGTTGTGACCTTAGAATACTTGAGTAGAAGTCTATATTAATCTAGCATGATTGTAGTATAGGTTTTTCGTGTGTTTTGTTGGTGCTCTAAGTCTTGTGATAGTGTTGTTGCAAGTTGAAAATGGAAAGGGGTGGTGAAAATAAACAACTAATTATATTTGACTACGGTGTGCTTGCATTTTAGTAGATTTTGATGTTCTGAAAATCCTGCGGAACAGATTGTAATTATTTCTTCCTTGAGCAACAGATTTTTTTACGGAAAATCTTGTATTCTTACTAATTATCTTTATTGTCCTATATTTTGTTATATTGATCGTGTGTTAAGGGATCAGGTCCCTGATTGCAGTGGGAGCATTCATTTCAACAAATTGTCTTCGTATCATGTCGGATCTTATAATTCTTATATTAGAATTTCTAATATATTTAACTTCTTGCTTACATTGTTGGCTAATTCAATATATTAAATAGTGTAAACTTATTGAATAATGCATGAGCTATCGATATTATTACACATATAAAGAGAGATTATAACTTACTCTTTTTAATCAATGTGATTATAACTTACTCTTTTTAATCAATGTGCTTCCTTTTTTCGCATGAAATTTGGTCATAAAAAATAATATATTTTGTAGATATAATTATAAAATATATGTATGTAATTTATCGGTAATTGATTTGACTATTTATTTATTTTTTTTTAAAGAAAACCAAACTAAACATTAGCAGTTTTTTAAATGTAAAATCAAATCAAACAAAATACAAATTAATTTTATTTAATCAATGATTCGATTTTTTGATTTGGGTCAACTTTTATTCAAATTGTGAATTTCTAAATATAATTTATGAGTCAATTTATGTATTATTTTATATAAAATAAAAAATAAAATAATTAAAACCTACATAATTCTAACCAGCAAACAAATGATCCCTTACTCTTTAAAACTAAAACAAGTTTATTTGTGTTACTAAAATCATTTTCATTAAAACAAAATAAACTTAATTTAAAAAAAAAATGAATCCAAAAGGAAGTGTTACAATAAAGTATGAGTAGCTTTTTCGGTGGAAAATCTACTAACCCCTCACCATATCCTCTTTTCTCCCTTCTTCTACGTTTTGAGTCCATTCTTATTGCACTTGTAATAACTTAATTATGTCGATTAAAAACAACTAATTGAATAAATATTTCAAAAAGCAACCAGACAAAGAGATCTTCAAATTAAATAATTTCATCCAGAGAGACTAACACCACCTAGCATCGATTAAAGTGAGTGCTTAACACAACATTAGAATTGGCGTATTTGTCGTGCCGTTGGGTGGATAACCAAACAGAAAATAAGGAGAATGTCTTGATGTTGGTCTATTATCTTACTTGTCTCAAATTTATAAGACGCAATATTTTTTAAGTATATTTCAACAGAAATGATATTGTTTGGATAATTTTAAAATAATTATGAAGTATTTTTATATTTTAAAAATTTTATATCAATCAAATTGTATCACATAAATTGAGATAGACGAAAGAAAGATCATATTGTTTGGCATAACGATAACCATTCACCTTTCATATTAAAATAAGTTGAAGCGTGCAGGAGACTCAGTACTTGAGGAATTAGGTCATGTTATTGTTTATATTGGAGCTTCAAGTATTAGACTTGTTCATAAGGTGGTGGTTCACCAACACTTTCAATTTGCAAGACTAACTATATGACGCTATTTTATGCCAAAAAGAAAAAGAAAAAGAAAAAGAAATGATCTTTTTTATCTAATTACAATTCGATATAAGACAAATTATCTATGTAGTTCCACCTTTATTTTATAGGAAAATCACATGAAGAAATAATATCTTGTGTTTACTTATTATTAATGATAGAATAATAATTATACAAACTTTTTGTGTTTGCATTACGTATATGTATATTCTCTTATTATATAAGAAGAAATTTGGGATGGAATAGACACATCTCTGTTTACGTATTTGCTTCAACAAAAATATTTTTTTAATATTAATAATATTTATTAAATAAATATTACACTTAATAAGATGATTTAATATCATTTAATTATATTATTTAAAAATAAATTTATGGATAAATATTGAGTCCGTGCATTGCACAGAATTTTTATAACTTGTTATATAACGAAAATAATGTTTATAGCGGAAGGATATACATATATGGGTGGAGATAGCTAGGGTATGAATTATGAAAACTTCCTCAAAAATATATATGACATATACAGAGTTAAAAATACTATTATTATTTTTGGGAAAAAAATTGTAAGCTCACCAATTGCTTAAATAATTAGGGGAAACAAATTCGAGACTAAATTCATAGACTAATCCTTTTTCATGTGTATTAGCTAGTGTAAGAAGGGGTGATAAATGGCCAACGAATCCGGATAAGAACTGATAAAAATGAATAAATTATTTGATTTGTTTTATTTAGTATGGACATTATTCATGATAGAGTGAAAACACAAATTAAAAGCAAAAAATAAAGTTAAATTCCATTTTTTAATTAATAATATGCATATTTGAGCAATTTTTCATTGGTGAGTTATCCAATTCATATTTTAATAAATAGATTTAACGATTTTTTTTTTTTTAAAACCACTTTGTCAGCCCAAGTGTGTGTATATATATTGCTTGTCAAGTCGCAAGTAGATGCAAGCACGCCATATCTTCCACAAATTAAATAGTTAGTGGCAACATTAACAGTTAGGGGTGTACAGAATCAAACCGTAAATCGCACCAAACCGACAAACCGAGTCAACCCGCAAAAAAAATTCGATTGGTGGGTTGGTTCGATTTGGTTTGGTGTCGACGAAAAAAATCCGACTATATTTGAGTTGGTT
>JAOTQJ010000072.1:1688784-1701596 GCA_025642045.1 Solanum sejunctum | reverse complement strand
ATCCGCATTTATTGGTTTGGTTTGGTTTATGTATTAAAAAATCCGATATAAATGGTTTGGTTTGATATTTAAAAAATTCGCACCAACCGCCCCATGTACACCCCTATTAACAGTTCCTCTTAAAATATTTGTTGTTTTACAAATTAAAATTTTTATTGATCTGGTATCATTTTCAAACATCAAATCTGTATTTTCAACTACAATTACACGAATAAAATTTTCAAACTTTGTACAGTTTGTTTCTTGACAATCGCTTACAAAAGCATAGTATAGTGGTAATTATTAATAATTTCACTGAGTTATTAATGTCCACAGAGGCATCTAAATGTATAGCCTAGTATTTTGCTGCTCATTCTCATAGTATTCTTGTACATTAATTTAGAATAGCTTCTTTCCAATAAATCTATATGAAAGTTATTTTGTAAGAATAATTTTTTTATAATAGTGTCTGAATTAATGGATGAAATCATCAAGTATTCTTAAAATTTGAATCTGAAATCTTATGAATTGTTGTTCTCAATTCATATTAGCGATCAATAGGTACACCCTTTAATGCGATATCAATCAATATAAATGTCACCTATATATTATTTTATAAAAGTGATAAAATAATCATGTTTCATTCTGGTATATTCTGTGTAATGTACATGCAATGACAAAGCTAAATATGTTCAAAAGTTTCATTAAAAGATATTTTTGTTGTTGTTGTCCACTCGGGATTCTCCCTATCAAATATTTTTTCTTACCAAGGGCTCAAACTTGAGACCTCAAGTTAAGAAAAGAGTAGCCCCATCCATTGCACCATATCCTTTGATAGTTTCAAGTGGTATCACCACATTTTTATATTGCAAAACAAAATAAATATATAAAAAATATGCCGTATATAATTTCCATCCCTCCTCCATTTGCTTCCTTACAGTGAATCAGGTAATACTGTATTAGCTTAATTAGTACAAAATAATAACACAGTAGACTCTTTGATGTGAATCTAAAATTTGAATAATCTTGCAAGGTTGTTGCCAGTAATTATAATCAAGTTTTGACTCTACCCCAAAGACAACTATTTCTGACATTTTGATTCACTCCTTATTTGTCTTTTATACATCTTTTTATATTTGTGTTTGCTTTTATATATATCACTTAATCATGCTTGATCACACATCTTACATGGCTGTTTACAGACTATAGTGCATAGCACTTGTTAACTCTACACTATAGTCAACACTTTTCTTGAGATTTTACATGGTATTATGCCCTTTAGTGTAATATCCCTTCCATTCAAATTTATGTAATATCATCGCTTGTCCGCATATGAAATAAAAGAATAAGAAATTTTTGTTATGTTTCTCAATTTACCCTTGTTAAAATAATTTTATTGTTTAATTTTAGTTTACTTTTCTTCGCAATAAAAGTATTAAGTGATAAAATGAGAATGATGTTGTGAAATAATAGTCAAACAAATAAATTAATATTTTTTTAAAGTAGAAAAAATTGTCACATAATTTAAAATAAATAAAGCTTTTTTCTTTTTTTTTTTCAAGTATTTTTGTCTCCTCTAAGAAGCTAAAATAAAAATAAAGAAGTGAAATTGAGCGAAGTAGCGAGAATCAACAACTTGATTCTTGATCATATTGCGATTCAAATTGCACCTTAATGTGGCAAGTATAAATAGCCCTTAGGCTAGTCATTTTAGGAATCCACAAATCAAGTAACATTCAAGCCTTGTAAAAGCTTCCAAGAGTTGTTAATATAAAGATCTTTCTTTATTCCTCCAAATATCCAAGTTCCTTCGTAAAACTTTCTTAAGCTTAGTCTTTCTAAGTCTTGCTAAACTTCGGGAGTTAGGCTGACTAGCAACTTGAACGTTGTAAATTTGCTAGCCCGCACGAATCGTTAAAGTTAAATTACGATCTTGTGACATTAAGGTGGGGTATTTAGTAGAAGGATAAGATAGTCAAAGTTTAGTTAGTATAAATTAGAATATTTTATGGCACATACATACAAATATACACTCTCTCTATATAATGAGATAAATAATTTCATACTAACCAATATTTCTAATTCAGTACAAAATAAAAAAAATCTTATATTTAATTTTAAAATTATTATTCTTTATCTGATTTTTTTGGTGAAATAAGAAATAGTTATATTATTATATAATATGTATCAATACAGAATATTGCAACAAATACATTGCTATTACAAATCCGGATGAGGGGGAGTGCGAATATTACAAAAATCATTTACTGCCGGCAGTGCGCTACTATGACTAGCCTGGCCACTCTTCACCCTAACAAAACGACTTCCAAATGTATTTAAGCCTTATAAAAATATACTCCTTTCATCTAATACTATTAACTTGGTAAAAAAATTATTTTATCAAATTACCTTTTAAATATAATAAATATTAATATATTTTAAAAATTATAATTTAAAAATAATTATAATTAATAATATCTCTTGAGTTCATGGACAATCAAAATACAAAAATGTGGAGGAAGGAAGTTGTGGTATAAATAATGTGGGCGTTTTGGTAATTGTGTGTGTTTCCAAAAATAGAAGCAGCAACATTTGATATTTTGGTGATAGCCCATTCTTCAAAGCCTCCTCGGCGCAACGTATATATCTGTATATAAAAGAAGAGGAGGATCACCGAGATAATTTCGCCCTCCTGTCATTTCTAACATTCACGCTCCAAACCCTCGCGACGTCCGCCATGTGAACATATTTCAATGACAAGGAGATCAATGATTTCCTCTCGATTTCTCCTTTCATAATTTCCATTTTTTATTATTATCAAATATTGTATATATTCAATGGACGAAGAAATGGAGGATTTCGTTGTAGATTGTTCGGACGTTGTATCAGAAATCGACTCGGAATATGAATTTGATGCCTCTAGGTTCTATGATTTCTGCCGGCCGGAGTCAACTGCGGACGCCGAAGAAGCAGAACGCTGGTTTCAAACGGCCGGCACTTATCCCCCTTCCCGTAAGCCATACATAAAAACAATTTACATGAGTGTTTATATCACTCTCCTCTTCTTTGTTTTTTTGGTTGATTCTGCGTAAAAGTTTGAAGCAAAAAAATCACCGTGCGAATTTTGTTTCAATAGAGAAACACGTATCATTAGAGTTAATGTCTATTTGTTTAGCCAGTAATTTTGAGTTAATGTGCTGTTCTGCTCGTTGGGATGATTGTTGCCCTTGTAATCATCTTGTTAGACTATTAGGAAGTTAATCGGAGAATGTTGATGGAATGTACATTCGTTCCATGTAATTTTTCTGATTCAGTGATTGTGCCATAATGAAATAATATGGATTGTTATAATACAATGCCTGTAGTGGAAGCACAAAGCTTTGGCTTCTCAAGTTCCTTTTGTTCCTAATCCTTGTCGGCTCTCACATATTTTTGGTCTAACAAGGATTTTTATCAATAATATTGTGATTATGACCTCAGAAGTTATCTTTTTGACAGTGTTTTTTCATACACTTAACGTGGATTTTTCTATTGTGGTTGGTTGGTTTACTCACAATTTCTTTTCTATTTTCCTTGTTTATTTGGAAACTTCTTAGCTCTCATTATCAAATTAAACCTGGGGAAAGAGATTACAGCAGGAAACTCAAATGGTTGCTCAAGGTTACAAGAAGGGAAAACAGCAAAATCAAAATGCAACAACTCATACAGTCCTGTTGGTTCTGAAGTTTTGTCCTCCAAATCGAAAACTAAAGGTATATATGCTGGCAGTTTAAAAGAGTCCGATCTCATTTTTTTTGACTCACATCAGAACATTCATCTAATGGATCTATATGCTAGTGTTGGAAGAGAAGCTCTGTTATACTAACACATCTTAATTGAATCCATGTATCGACTTTAACTCAAAGTTTGCCTTTTCGTTGTCTGTGGGCTTAAATTGTTATTTGTTCTTTTAAGTAAGTTTTTGAAGTCAACTTACTTGTGCACTATAACTATTCAAGGTTTGAGCTAAAACTTGATATTCTGATTTCGGCTATCCTTCAAATTCCACTGAAGTACTTAGTCAAATATTATCTACGTAAGTTTCAGTACTCTGTTGACAGTAGATTGAACAGAAAATATAATAGCTCCTTTATGCACGTGGTTAACTAGCATGAATTCTGAAAAAATAACTTTAACTTACTATCTTGCAGACTTCAACCATATTTAACTGGTTTCCCTTGTACCCCATCAGGAACAATATCCAAAGGTCAAGCAACTCATGAAATTTGCAAGACAAAGCCAGAGCCAAGATCTTCAAAAACAAGAAGTTCAACTTTAATGAAGCCCACAGCTAGTCATTTGGCTAAACAGAAGTATGTAAAAGATGTATATTCTATCTTCTTTTCTTGAAGGTTATACTTTTGAAAATTTTTGGTTTCTTTTTCATTACTTAATGTCAAAAATTCTTAGAAACTATTACATCAATGTCAATGACAATATTACTTAAAAGCTGTAGTTCAGGCTTGTGTTAGTTTCTGCAGTTCATTTTCACTTTGTTGGCTCTCTTGACTTCTCAAACCAGTTTAAGCAATACTTAATCTTTGCTTTTGTTTTCTCGTTTTTCAAGTGCTAGGTTTCATAATACATCTAACAAAACCGACGTGACATGCTCAACAAATTCTTTGGCATCTGAAAGTCTTGCGACCAAAAGGCAAAAGCTAGAGATCGGTTATCTACTTAAGGTGCGTGAAGTTATTTAGTTACTGGTTGATGATAGTATTATTTTGTTATGCTCTTGTTGGCTTCTAAGTTTGTATTCCACACATGTGTTTCCTTACGTCGAACACCGTCATTTCTCCATCCTCTTTCAGTATAATGCTTCATCCATCTTACCCCTTCCATAGCCTTTTTTCCTTTTAGTGATGTATGTTAAGTCTAAGTAAGACAATTTGAACTTTTTATACTCTCTTGCACGATCTTGACACAGTGTCTTCTCTATGAACTAATGCTATTTGCCAAAGGACTTAACTGTTTGATCTTTTGGAATTAAGTCTATTCCGGGAAAGTGGTTAATTAAGTAGGTGTTTGGGCATGTGTTTCAGTTGAAAATATAATTTGAATTTCCCTGAGGGATTTTTTCAACTTGAAAACTAGTCCTAACTTTCATGTTTGGAGTGAAAAATTGACTCAAGAACCAAACAATCTTTGGAAGAAAGACTTGAAAAATCTAAAAGTTCTCATATCCAAACAGGCCCTTAGACCAAATGTAGTAATGGCAAGCTATGAACTAAGCTACAAGCTAGAAACGCAAGGTTGTAAAATTATTTTATTAATTTACTTCACTGACAACATTAAGGTGCTCTACATCAGATGTATCTCCAGATAACAAATATGTTCATTGACTTACATGAAATAGACATAATAAAACTTTGTTTTAGGTGCAAATAGAATCCTTTTTGCCAATAGGTACTAACCTGGTGAAATTACCTCAGTGATTGCACAAGAGCAGTTTATCCTGAGAAAACAGTGGCAATTGGTTAGCGTGAAGTTTGGTTCAATTACTCTTCGAGATAAAAAAAATGGGCATGATTTTCATCTCCAAGTGATATTGGTTTAGTGGCATTAGATTAAATTGTGTACATGATCAATCTGTTCAAGTTACTTTTCTATCTCTAGGATGTGTGCAAAATATTTCCCATTTCTAAAAGCTGTGAACTGCTGGAAATATTTTAAATTTCTCTTTTTTATTTTGCAAACCAGATTGCTCACTTGAAGCATCAACGTCTACTATCTCACAAGATATCCAAGAAGGTACTGTCTGAAGGCTTCTAAATTGTGGTTTCATATTACAGATCATGTTTGAGAACTTCTTAAGCATCATTCTTTGCAGCTTGAGAGATTTTATTCTGTTTTGTCAGGATACCTCATCCATTTCCAACTCAGCATATCCCAAACCTAAAGTTACTGTTCCAAAAGAACCTGAACTGGAAACTCTGCAGAGGGCACAAAGGAGAAGGTAGGCTTTTAAGTAAATTGTTTGGTTTTCTTAGTCTTGCATCTTGCTGTAAAACTTTTACCATTACCAGTTGGCAATCAGTTTTGGGGTTTTTCTGATTAAAAGTTTCAGGTGCAACAAGGATCCAAATTCAAGTGAAATCACAAATTCCAAAACCCAAGTGCTTAAGTCACAGTCCTCAAGCAGAAATGTTGGTATTCCGAGTAGTGATCTCTTGTGAAAACATTTTAACAGTATTGGCTTCTTCTACATATAATCTTTCATCTGAGCCTTGTCTATGTGTGCATTCTGCAGATCCTCAAGGCTCCTACATTACCTCCTCTCAGAAAGACTAGAGCTCCATTGCCTGAGTTTCGTGTAATTAATCATCGCCTGTACACTGCTCCTATTTCCACATTGATGTTTAATCAATTAAGCTCATTGCTTACCTTGGAAAATAAAACATGTGCATTCTCCATCTCAGTCTCCTCAGTGTGTTCTTTAGGTTCTTGAGTTGGATGTAGCGCTGCTCAACCTTTACGTAGGATACTGTTGGTTTGGGTGTCCTTATATTTTCTCCTATCATCAAAAGTATTTTAGAAAATTTATTGGTGTTCCATGCCTAGGGTTGTGTCTAGATTCTCTAATTGGTGAGGTAGAGTGAACTGGTGCAGATATATATTATTTATAGGAGTCTTTGATTGTCCGTTGACCATTGTGATCTTTTGGCTTTGGGGAGTAAACTGATTCCTTGTCTCTTTTTACTAGTGTTGGTGTCTTAGCTAATTTACTTGCATCTGAATCATTCCACTTGTATCCCACCCTCCGTATTGATACCTTGTATCCCATTTAACTTTTTTTGCCTGTATTTAGATTCGACCTTGGTCTTACTCCCAATTTCAAACTGGTAGATCATACCACAGTAAACAATTGAATCGTTATGAACTACTCTCCACTAAATTCTAATAAAGTCTACCTAATCTTGCAAGAAATTATGGAATGCCATTAATGATTTGATTCCACAACCATTTAGCAATCATATCCATTCTTTGTATCATTAGCCCTATACACAGAGGCTATAAGGAAATATTTGAAGGACAAACTAGGAATTTATGAAGCTAGATGTTTATTTTTATTTTCTCTTTTATGCTCCATTTTCTTGTACTTAACCGATGCACTTATGTTTATGGCTAATCATCATTGCAACATTTGCATTTTCTCTGCAACTTTAGTTTCTATGCTTTCAGTTGATGGAAGCTAACTCTTTCTTTTCTTTTATGGGTATTGCAGTTATCAAAATCTCTAAATGCCGATTCTGCCGCTCAAAATGCTTTAGTTGACAGGTTTGGATGGGCTTCTTTACTTCACCAATTGAGTAAACTTTATGTGAAAGAACAAAATCAAAACTGCAATTTTTTAATTTTCCATATAATGCTCAACTATTTTCATAGATCTCATGAGAAATTCAAAAGTCATTTATTTCCACTTGGAGAAGAAGCATGTAGAATCTTATCATAAAGTTAACATTGCCTTTTTGGTTCACCATATATAATTTAACCTAAAGCATCACAAAGCATCACTTCTTGAATAGCAAAGTCCAGTTTGTGCTTATACTGTTTTGGGTTGTTTCTCAGACCAAACACTCAAAATGCTGTGAATCCGGGGAAATCTGTAACATCACTCAAGTCAAGATCACATAAATGTAACAAGGTAGCATAGTACCTGACGTTTTGCCCATTTTGGTCTTTTTTGACTTTTGACTGCATGGTATATGCTTAAAGATCATGTCTTCATACAGACATTTCCAAGTAGGGAAGATAATTGCATAGATGACGACAATGGACAAGAAAGTGTATACTCAATGATAACACATGATTTCAATGTATGCTTCTTTTAGACTTTCCATTTATGCCTCTTTCCTCTTGTTAATTGATTCTTTTCCTTGCTTCCTGTTATTAAATGTTCATGCATCTTTCATCCTTGTATCACAGGAATCTAAATCCATATCTGATGAGAAACTTTCGCTGCATCCACCAATTGAACTGTTTAATAAGGTACTAGTTTTGAAATGATTATGCATGCCATAGTGAATTTCTCTGAGGGTGTATACTACTAGTTATGTGGTAGCCTGAATATATCAGACTATTATATATCTTTTAGCAACTTACTCATGTCTCAGACAATAAAATTCTAATCTTGTTTCCTTTTTAATCCTAGTTGTCCCTTAGATCTGAAAAGGAAACTCGTCAAGTGTGTCAGCTGAAAAAGAATCCCTCAGCAAAGGTGAGCCTTAGGACTCCTACTTGGAATGTTTTTTTTTTAAATTATGCAGATGAATTGCTTCTAATAACCACTTTTGTTTTATAGGAATTGAAGGAGAATACTCCAAATTGTTTGCCGATTAAATTTCAGGTATGAAGAATAGATAGATGCTAGATTCTTTTAACTGTTGACTGCAACTTCTTCTGATTAATATTTCAATATACAGAAATGTGTTGGAAAGCCAAATCAGTGTGCGGCAGAGAATGGCACTGCCAGGTTTGGACACCTCTTGAACATGAACAGGTATCCAATTGCTTGAGTTTCATAAATAGGAAGACAGAAAGTCCACAGAAGAACTTTTCATCAATATACCTAGAGCTTCTTTTTTTTACTTCTATAGTTTTATAAACGGATCCTTAAACATATTGCTGGATTCTTCAGTCATTGTCCAAGCATAGTCTTAAAGTTATGGACTTGGAAATTATTTTACCCCATTTAATTCCCTTTTGATTAATATCTATGAAACCATTGAAATGTTAGTCAGTAGACTCAGTACTATCATATCTCTTGTTTTATCAAATGATATTCTACAATAATGACTTGCCATCCTTTAAACCCATCTCAGCTTGAGCCATTTGTTTGAAACCAAGTTTTTAGCTTGATCTGGTATTTGCATCTAGACATGCCTTAGCACTTCCAATGGATGTATGCTTTGTCGTTTCAGTTATTTAGCCTTTGTTTTGGTGATCAACCATTTTGAGGTCTGACCCCCCCCCCCCAAAAGAAGTCTCATCATAACAGGAAAAAGAAAAAGATAATCTACAGATTACTATTGCTAGTTTAATACCTTAATATTTGTCTGTTTTTTTTTTAAAATAAAATCTTTGCATCTAACTTGCAAACTGATCCCTCAGGAGCTTGGGAATCCGATGAAATTTTTTGTGGCTAACATGCGTGGTTATTGAATTGCTGCAAGTTATTGCTTGGATATAAAAATGGTTTCCCGTACCTGCAGATCTCTGTTCCATGGAAGGTAGATCCTCCTAATCCGGCAGTTATCTGGAAATGTGTCTTTAGTTATAGGAAATAAAAGACTGTCCTCGAGACTTGCAACACCAAATTTTTGTTGCTAGCACTGTACAGCAAGTCAAATGTAGTGTATTCCTTTTGTCTGTTATGTACATTTACAAGGTATACATGTGCTAGGACGGGGAGTAGTCTTTTAAATACCCAATGTATAAACTTATATCAACTCAAGAGTTCAAAGGAAATGATACACAGAGAAAAAAACTGCTACTGTCGCGTCACTCAGATCCCCTTCCCTTCAGCATTTCTGGTCGAAGGAACACTAGCTGTGTCATTCTTTCTCCATCTATCTGTTAATCAGAGGCAGTGCATCCAAGTTTCATTCCGCAAAGCTTCTTAAGGAATGCAATGTGACATTGCGAAGTCAATTCCAGCTGGACTTTGCATGTCTTTTAAGTCTAAGCGCATGCATGAGATTGTCTGCGATGAGTAGGAGTGGCAAACGAGTGAATTGAGTCGTATATGAGTCGATCAAATATGAGTCAAGTAAAAATAGATAAAAGAACCAACTTGACTCATATTTTAAATGGGTAAAAATGAGTTACCAATAATAACATATCCGTTGGAATCCCACAAGTGGGGTCTGGGGAGAGTAGAATGTACGCAGACCTTACCACTACCTCAAAGGTAGAGAGATTGTTTCTGAGGAACCCTCATCTCAAAAAAACTAGATACGGAACTCATAAGTAGAATAAACTAGATATGAAAAAAATGGAAAGCAAAAGAAAAGGAAATAGAAAGGACGACTAATAACACAAAGCACAGGATAGTGTGTAAATCAATATGATATAACAATAACATCAACATGTATATGACATATAATGGCAACACCTGATATAAAACACGACTACTCCTACTATCCTACCATACCACCTAACACTACCAACCAATTAGCCTACTACTCTAATTTGCGACTTCCACTCCTTTCGATAAGGTCATGTCCTCATTGAGATCAACTTTCGTCATATCTTATTTGATCACCTCCCCCCTATAGTTCTTCGGTCTACCTCTACTCCTCTGTGTAACTCCCAAATCCAACCTCTCGCACCTCCTAATAGGAGCATCAATACTCTTTCTCTGCACATATCGAAACCATCGCAATCTCGCTTTCTTCGTCTTATTAGCCACAGGGGCCACCTCTAGCTTCTACCGGATATTCTCATTCTTAATCTTATCACTCCTGGTGCGACCACATATCCATATCAACATCCTCATCTCTGCGAGCTACATCTCCTGAACATGTGCTTTTTTGATTGACCAACACTTCACCTCATACAATAAAGATGGTCTAACCACTATTCTGTAAAACTTACATTTGAGTTTAGGTAGAATCTTCTTATCACACAATACTCAGAGGCAAGCCTCGATTTTATCCATGCTTCCTCAATATGATGTGTGACATCATCATCGATATTGCCACTACTCTGGATGATGGACCCCAGATACTTAAAGTTCCCCTCTTGGGGATAGGTTGAGTGGCAAGCCTCATATCAGTGTCTGCTTCATCCAACGCAATACTGAATCTGCACTCTAAGTATTTTATTTTGGTCCTACTTAGTTTGAATCCTTTGAACTCCAAGGCGTGTCTCCAAACCTCCAACAAATCATTGACTTTAGCTTGGGTCTCATCAATCAATACTATGTCATCTGCAAATAACATACACCATGGAACTTCCTCCTAGATAAATTGTGTCAGCTCATCCATCACCAAGGCAAATAGAAAAGGGATCAACACAAATCCTTGATGACGTCTCATTTCAACAGAAAAATACTTTGAGTCTCCTCCCACCGTTCTTACTCGAGTTTTGGCTCCATCGTACATGTCCTTTATTACCCTAATATATGTCATTGGGACGCCTTTCACCTCTAGACACCTCTATAGGACATCCTTCAGGACTTTGTCATAGGCCTTCCCAAGATCAATGAACACATATGAAGGTCCTTCTTTCTTTCCCTATATTTCTCTACTAATCTCCGAACAAGATGGATTGCTTCGGTAGTCGACTACCCCGGCATGAATCCAAACTGATTTACTTTTCTTACCCTCATTTCCACCACTCTCTCCAGACCTTCATGGTGTGACTTAACAACTTGATACACCTATAATTGTTATAGTTTTGAATATCACCCTTGTTCTTGTACAATGGAACCATTGTACTCCTCCTCTATTCATTCAGTATCTTGGCAGTCTTCATATTAGCATTGAATAGTCTAGTCAACTACTCTATGTCATCCTTGATCAAGTTCTTCCAAAAATCTGCTGGAATCTCATCGAGTCCGCTCGCTCTCCCTCCCTTCATCCTATAATAGTCCTTCTAACCTCCTCAACTCTGAACCGTGCAATAATCAAAATCTCGGTGACTTTCGGAGTGTGCCAACTTACCCAACTCAATATATCTATCTCCTTTTTCATTTAAAGTTTATGAAAGTAGGCTTGCCACCTCAGTTTACTGGAAGTCTCATCCACCAACACCTCATCCTCCTCATCCTTGATGCACTTCACTTGGTCCAAGTCACGAGATTTCCTTTCTCTCTCTTTAGCGAGCCTATACAATTTGTTGTCCCAGCCTTTATCACTTAGCTCCTCATATAGGCACTTAAATGCTGCTGTCTTAGCATTTGTCACCACCATTTTCGCTTCTGACTTAGTCATCTTACAAATATCTTTAAGCCTTCACTTTTCATCCTCACCTCTTACCCCTCCACCCCGAGCCCCCTACGCCACCCCCGATAACCCACTGCACAAAATAAAATATAAAAGAAAATTTTATTTTTTTAAAAAAATAAATCTTTTACCCCCTGCCATCGAAGCTCTCAGCTCCCCCCCTCTCGTCGCCCAACCCCCCAAAAAGGTAGAAAAAAATTTATTTATTTTCTTCAAAAAAAAAATTCTTAAATTTTTTTACCTCTAACTCCGACCCCCACCCCATCCCCCGAGTGTCTCCTTACCCCTACCTACCCAAAAAAATGTCATTTAAAAAATATATATAATTTTTTTTACACCCTACCCCTATCCCTAAAGAGGGGTGTGCAAAAATCGAACGAATTGATAAATCAAAGTTATAAAACTGTTATTGGCTTATTATTATTGGCTTATTAGATTATTAGGTTTTTAATAATTTTGAAAAAAAATTTATTAGATTATTGGTTCAATATTGATTTTTACTATTGGGTTATCGGTATAATAATTTACTATTTTATCCCTTCGTAAATATTAAATATTAGTAATTTAATAGTAATAGGACACTATACCAGTACTTTACCTATTTTAATCTTTACTGTATTGTCATTAGTTAGCCACTTAGTATTTTGTCTTTAGTCTTTGCTCTTTGGTACTCCATATGCTTTTATTAAGGCAATTTCTCATTATCATTCTTATCGAGTAAAACCAAAAGCTGTTAAGAACTTAAAACTGATACTTTGCTATTGGTTTAAGTATATTTAAAAATCAAAAATTGATAAATCGAACCAATAATGTATAAAATCGAATCGATCAATCCACATTCCTACC
>JAOTQJ010000072.1:1673135-1688684 GCA_025642045.1 Solanum sejunctum | reverse complement strand
TAAAAATCAAAAATTGATAAATCGAACCGATAATGTATAAAATCGAATCGACCAATCCACATTCCTACCCCCAACAACAACAATAGCATGCCCAATGGAATCCCACAATTGAGGTCTGGGGAGGCTAGAATGTACGCAGACCTTATCACTACCTTATAGAAGTAGAAAGACTATTTTCTGGGAACCCTCGTCTCAAAAACTCATAAGTAAAATAAACTAAATATGAAAGACAGGGAAGGAAAGAAAACGAGAGCGACTAATAGCTAAAAACACATGGTGGTATGCAACCCCAAATGTAAAAAAATTAAAAAAATTCCCCTCCCCAGTAAAAAGTTGATTTAATTTTTTGAAAATTCAAAAAATTTTACCTATCTTCACCCACCCCACCTTCTTCTAATAAAAATCATTTACATTATGAATGAGTTTCTTTTATTCATATTATCCATTAAATTACCCATTTTTAAATGGATAAATATGAGTTTTATCTAGGCTTTATCCATCTTAAATGGATTGGGTACCAACTCATTTAAAATAGACAAAGTTTAGATAGATACCCAAATAACTTATTCATTTTGCCACTCCTTCAAAATAAAAAATAAGGGCAAATTAGAGAGGTTGTATATATATTTTTAATTAACTTTTGTGTCCTGTCATGGCATGTGAAAGTACATTCTTCCAATTTTATTGATTTCTTGGATAAAAATGTCAAAATTGAGTATGAAAATTAGAGGTGAAGGTTAAAATGGAACAAAGTTGAATTTAAAGGTCTACCCTGTTTTTATTTTTATGGTTAATAACCGAACCAAACCAAATCGAAACCAATAAAAACCCAATTGATAAATGTATATTATAATTGGTTCAGTTTGATTTTGAGAATTTAAAAACTATTAAATTGATTTGATTTTAATTTTGACCAATAATCAATCCAAACTGACCTGTGAACACCTAAATGAGGGTTACATAATGTTGTCATGGTGGAACATAGCATTAGCTCTTCAGAGATGTAATTCTTCACCATCATCAAACTCATTCCAGTCGACCAAACCATTGTTCCAGTACAACATTGGACTGATAAAATAGTATGATAATAACGGCTTTGACCAAACTTATTCCAACACAAACGCAAGTACAGGTAAATATCTAAGAAAGAAAGCCCATTTTATATTATAGCAGTAAAACTTGACTAGCACAGATTCAATTTTTTCATAAAAAAGACGATTGAGAGCATATCAAAGTGCCTCTCATAGGACATGCTTTGCCATTTCTTTCCAAATAACCATCTACGAAAGCAAAAACATGTAATGAGGTAAACAAAAATATGTAGATGGATGCAAAACCTGGAGTGCGTGCTAAGCTTAATGTGATTTAACTTGCACAATTTGAACTCTATACATGGACCAAAACATCAAGGTTCAAGAGGGAAATAGATCTCAACACAGATCCTACAGATTTGAGTTGAACTGCACTTGCTGTAGATCTCACCTATTGTGCATCTCATCCACCATAAAACATCCAATATACACAAATGTGAAATACACTTGGCCATACCATGTGCCAAACCATCTTATAGGGGAATCTCTAACATCAAAAAAAAAACTTTTGGCCAACATATGTCCCACGTCCACTCCAGAATTGATATGAAGTAGCGTCTATGAACCCAAGTCAAAAGGTATTTTTGGATATAGCTTCTTGAAATCTAACAAGCCACTGTGCTTCGGAGGAATTATCACCTTGCTGGACTTGCGGTAGTCCTTTCCCAATCACAAACTTTGTGTAATCAATGGATTTGGGAGGGGCTACACAAGGTTTGGTTGGTGGGGGAGGAAGCAAGGAAACAAGTACCCTAGCAACCTCATGCATTGTTGGCCTCTCACATGGGAATCTTTTTGTGCACAGCAATGCAAGCTGAAAAGTCTTCCTTACATGCGTTAAGTCCATGCATGTAACAGATACCTCAGGATCAACAGCGTCCATCACGGTGTTATCATCCGCCTTTGACAATATCTGTAACACAAATCAAATTATTCCAAAGACAAATGTAATAGGAATTAATAAGACAAAAGACAATTAGTGGAATTTTGCAAATGCAAGAGAAAGGTAAGAAATCTTGAGACAAGAAGTTCTTTTCCATCCAGTCTGGGATAAATCTTTTATAAGTAACAAGGTAGAGCAATAAGAGGAGAATAATACCAGCTGGTGCAAGTTCAAGTCATTATCGACCGGTTTCTTTCCGGTCAAAAGCTCTAGGAGAACAATGCCAAAACTGTAGACATCCGACTTTTCAGTTAACCTGGAAGTCCTGGCATACTCAGGGTCAATGTAGCCTATGGTGCCCAACACCAAAGTTGATGCATGAGTTTTTGCAGTAGGGATGCATTTTGCAACCCCAAAATCAGAAAGATGAGCCTCAAAATTTTCATCCACTAGAATGTTTGAAGATTTTACATCTCTGTGGATGATTCTTGGGTTGCAATCATGATGAAGATAAGCAAGACCCTGAGCAGCTCCGACAGCAATTCTCAGACGTGTTTCCCAGTCAAGCTTCACCTTTTTGGATGGCCCTATGACATGCATTCAGTTGAAAATTAGCCATTTTCAAATCAATCCTGGCTTATAGCATCATTCTAAGTAATAAACATCAACTATCAACAGTCTAACATGATGATGCTACATAAAAAATTAGAAGAAAACGAGGGTTACTAACCATGAAGTAGATCCCAGAGTGAACCATTCTCCATGTAGTCGTAAAAAAGGAGATTCCCATTAGGGGAAAGTGAGTAACCATGCAAGCTGACAAGATTTCTGTGCCTGATGCTTCCAATTGTCTCTAGTTCAGTCTCAAACTCGCGCAAACTGTGTGGATGTGTAGTGTAAAGTCGCTTAACGGCAATTGGTCGGGAATCTTTCAAAACACATTTATATACAGTGCTGGAAGCACCATATCCTATAATGAACTTCTCATTGAAATTCTCGGTAATTCTCATAATGTCATCATATGTATGGATGGCCATATCCATGTGAAGAACCACGAGTTTGGGGGAACCTAGGGATTTAGAGGGAGACAAGCAAAAGCAAACATAAATACCTGAAAGTATTGAAAAACAAAACAGAACGGACATGTAATAATTTCTACCTTGATTGGTCCTAGGCCCCTTCAGGAACTGGTGTGGTTGATTGGACTTATACACGGCCACTATAACCATTGATAAAAGTGCTATGAAACCCAATGCTGCACAAACAACAGCTGTTCTGGACAAGAAGGCTGAAAAAGTAACAAGCAATTTTGATGCACATGCCTCTAGCAGACCAAAAGTTTCACTAACCAATGCAGCAAAATGAAGTCATACCGTTAGACCTTGGTGCATAGGGATTACATATTGAACCTTTCCAGTTGCCACAAAGAAATGGGTTCCCCAAAAAGCTGATGACGATAACAAGATGGTCAGTTACTTCTACTAAAACACATGCATCAATGAAGGTTCATTCTACACAGAGAATACCTGTCAGGTGCAAACCGTGAGAAATTTCGCGAAAGAGGAACAATACCACTGAAATTGTTGTAGGAAATATTCCTGATGGAGAATGACATAAGATCAGTAACTGAAGGAAGAATGGGAATGTGTATGACATAAAGACAAAGAGAGATGAACTCACAAACTAGTTAGGCTGAAACAATTGGTCAATTGGTCAGGGATTGCTCCACTGAGATTGTTAGCTGTCAAAGTACTACATAAAGAAACCAAGCCAATAAAAAATCATTAGAATTGACTGTGATATTGAAGGAAAGCAGATTAAACTCTACAAGAATTTATTTGAAAAAAACTAAATGTACTTACAGAGTTATCATGGTCTGCAGCTGCCCCAGTTCTTTTGGGATGCCACCAGAGATCTTGTTGCATGACATATCACTGAAAGAATAGAAGCCAGTCTCAGTACAAGAAAAACAGTAGTCTAACAGGTCTACATTTTGAAGGCAGTGTAACCAAAGCTCTCTGCAGAAACTCACATGGTCTGTATACTTTTCAGATTGCCAAATTCTACAGGAATTTGCCCATCAAGATGATTGCTGCTCAGATTCCTACAATTTGTAATGGCATTATGATTACGTTCAAGTCATGATACAAACTCCATGTACATCTAAATGTTTAATATCTTACAATGTGAGGAGATGCTCCAAATCTCCAATAGAACCAGGGATAGACCCAGAAAACTCGTTGCCAGAGAGATCCCTAAAGAATACAAGTGTAAGTACAAGGAGTCACTTGAACTATAAAATTATTGACCTTGACAGTCAAGAACTCACAATGTATCAAGGTTGATGATCCGCCCAAGTTGAGAAGGTATGTAACCTTTAAATCTATTTGATGAAAGATTTCTGTATATATCAACAAATATCACCAATGAGTTTATGCCATTTAAAGGAAATTCAAGATCATGATCATGATCGCCAGCCAAAACAGAAGACTGTAACATACAGATATGTCAGGCTCTCCAGATTCTTAAACCCTGAAGGAATGGACCCATTTAAGTTGTTACCGTGAACATTACTGAAAGAAAAAAAACAAATATGTTTAGACCAAGAATGAATAGAATAGAGCAGAAGGGAGAGAAAAAAAGTTAGTTCCAAAATAATACATAACAATCTTACAATTGATTCAATGCCGAGCAAGCACTGATATTTTCAGGAATTGGTCCCTCCAATTTGTTGTTTGCAAGATTCCTGGTAAAGGAAAGCTAAGAACTGGATGTTCTAAGAGAAAGTAGAACATGATACATACTGCAAGAATAGAAAGCTCACAATTCAAATAACTGGTCTAGTTTGCCAAGTTCAGGGGGGATTTGACCAATAAGCTTATTGTCATTCAATTGCCTGTAAATAAGATGGCTAAATGCATGAAGCAAAAGAAGGTGACTGCATAATGTATGAGTTCATGAAGCAAAACAAAGAGACCGCATAATGTTTGTTAGTAAATCCACTTACAAGTAGCTAAGTTTAGACATATTTCCCAGCTCCGGTGGTATTGGCCCTGTAAGTTTGTTGCCGTGCAGGTACCTGTTGGATGTACAAGTGAATCAGACAAAGGAGACACAAGTGTATGCATTCAAAAAGGTGTGTACTTACAGCTTCCCAGTGTAGGATAAATTGCCAAAGATCGGAGGTATTTGTCCCACCAACTCATTTTCACTCAAGTCCCTACAGAAGAGACAGACATCATGAACCTCCTCTTTCTGAGTAGCAAGTGCTAACTAGTAAAGATTGTAGTTGACAAAAAGTAGAAATTCATGTAGTAGTATGAATACTCACAGGACAGCAAGAGCTTGCATTAGACCAATCACTTCCGGGATCTTACCGGTTAGCCTATTTCCTTGCAAAGACCTGTTGAAAGGACCAAATCCCCATTTACCATCCATAGAAATGAACCCAACAGAACAGACATGATAGAGATGACAACGGCTTAAAATCATTTAAAAGTTGAATTTACTAACAAGGTGGCCACTTGTAGAAACCCAATATTGTAGGGAATTTCTCCAGTTATCTGATTGTATGAGATATCCCTGAAATCAAGAGAAAAAAAAAAGAATGTGTTATTATTGGGCAGTGGTAATAGAAAAATTTTCGTTTTACAAAATAAGAGCAGGTAGAGGAAACTGACAATATCTCAAAGCTTGTACAATTCCCGATATTATCTGGAATAGTTCCTCTGAGGTTATTGCCCCGCGCATCACTGAAACGATATGAAACTTCTGACGTTAGACGAAACACAAATACAACACCATACCGACAATAAAACCATTACATATCGACAGCATGCAGCAGAGCACATACAAATACCACAAGCCGGTTAACTGGCACATATCAGGGGACAGTGTCCCTGTTAACAAGTTGCCTCTTAAGCCACTGCAAAACAGAAGGTATTAAAACATTGTAAATTTCACAAACAAAAACCAAATACCATCAAACACCAAGAGAATGCACTCACAGATATTGCAGAACTTCATTCCAATAGATCAACCTTGGTATCTCCCCGACGAGATGGTTTCGAGCCAGATCACTTCACCATTCAAATAAACATCTGTTAATCATGGGTATTGACTAAATTTTGGGGGAGATTAACTAAAGTTATGAAACTCACAGCGTCTTTAGATTAGGGATTTGAGTTAATGTGGACGGGATTGGGCCGGACAACTGGTTGTTTTTCAAGTTCCTATACAAAGGAGTGAATTAATTCATCATAACCATATCAACCAGTAATCAGAAAACATTTAGTTCAATATGTTTTAACTCACAATGACTCTAGCTGCTTAAGCTTAGAAAGTGAAAAAGGTATATCTCCATAGAGTAAGTTATCAGACAAATCACTGCAGAACATAGCAAATCAACTAATGTGAGCATTATAAAACTTACAAATAAAAAAATATTAAAAACACAAGTAAAAGCTGTTTACAGAAATATCAGCGAAATGCAGTTGCCAATTTCATCTGGGACTTGACCAGTTAATTTATTTCCCTGAAGGTCTCTGTTATTAACATTGAAATAATATATCAGCCCGGAAATAACAGTCAGTGGACCAAGGACAGTAAAGTAAAAGAGGGCATGGACCATACAAAGACTGCAGATTCTTCAAATCTCCAATGGCCGCTGAAATTTCTCCGCCCAAGTTCAGATTAGACAGATTCCTTCGGCCAACAGAGAAGCAAATTTAGCTTAAAGACAGAGAAAAAATCAGCTAGAATAGAGAGAACTATACTACAGCTAGCAGGTCACCATGTCCAGCTAATGCTCAGCTCTCCGGTCTGGTAGAATGGAAAACTTACAGGGCAACAACGGACATGGAGAAATTCCCACAGAAAACGCCTCTCCATGAGCAAAAATCCTCGTCGTGGACATCATCCCAATCTAGCAAGACGTTAGCTACGTTGCTAAACGATGCCTTGATCGACATTAATGCTTTCCCTGCGCAAGTAGTCGGAACCTTTTATAGCATTTTCATCAAATCATATTCCGGTAGAAATGCTATAAACTGGAGCCTAAATATATCCAAGTAGTTGAATTATTTGTTCATTAGAGTGATTTTAAACAAAAATAACTTTTGTATTTCCTAGATAGCAAAGCAAGCCTTACCTTCTTCTAGAAAAACAGAGGAGCTAAAAAGGAGCTTCCAGATGTTCAAAACGCATTAACGAAGAACAAAGACAAAAAAAGGCAAAAACGAAAAGAAGACGATCGGCAATATAGTAGTGAGAAGAAAGAGTTACCTTCTTGGGTAAGAGATGAAACGGTGGGTAAAATAAGCAACATAGCGAAGAGTAGTGGTTGTGAAAGGAATTTCATGTTGAGGCTGACCTCCATTATCGTCGAGAGGAGTTTTAGAGGAATATGAGTACCGGAGAAGAAGAAGTGAGGTAGAGTATATGGTGCATAGTTAGTAGAAGAATGTGCGTAATGTGAATGAGAGAGAAACAATGGTGGAAGCAGGCATTCGGCGTGAAGTGAGAGGGAGTGAATACGAAATGCAAAGTGTGTGTCTCTATGTTTTAATGTCAGCAGCGTTTTATGAAGACAGAGAAACTATTCATATCATTTCCATTCTCTTTATTTACTTCAAAATTTGATTATTAACACACGGTATAAATTTAAATTTAATGAATAATACTACATATAGTTTAATTAAATTTTAATTATTTAATCTAATTTATGTGATATCTCATTAATTAAAATAGAAACTTAGAAAAATAGGGAGGATGACATACCATTGCAAAAACAAAAAACTTCCGTCCAAAAATAACTTAGAAAATATATAACTTTTTTTTAACATCTGATAATAATTTTTAATAATATTATTTATAATTACATAATTATTTTATGGTTCATTTTATATTATAAATTTTAAAAAAATTCTTAATTCATGTGAAATTAGACTTAAAAATATTTTATTCTTCATTAAAAGACTCTACTTTGCTTTAGATAAATTTATATTTTCATCATTTTTCTTTAAATTACTATTTAATCATATTTACAATATTGATTTTTAAAATATTTGAAAAAAAGTAATAAAATAAAGAGTTCCAACTGTGAAAAGATTCCTAAATCTTGACTTTCAATCAAAAAAATACCTTAAGAAAAAATTATAATTTATCATGAATTCTAATTAGTGATAAAATTTATAGAACTTCAATTATCAAAATTAATTTTATAGTGAATTATTTATTTCTTCATAAATTCTTAATTAAATTTAATTTTTTTTCACTTTGATCATGTTCAAAACACGTACAACAAAACTAATTCATATAAACAATAACAAAAAGAATAGAATTATCTTATTTATTTTTGGCATACTTTCAATTTGTCCAATGCATATATTTGTCTAGTTTGAAACTTTTTTATTCTTAATATAGTTATTTATGATGTAGAAAATATTTTAAGTTGAACATTTAAAAAAAATATTAATAATATTTATCTAATTTAAACATTGACACATATATTCGAGCAGATCAGGTAATCTGATTTTCAAACAATTTCTTGTGTATTAGAAAAATATTTTTTAATATTAATTTATCCTTAAAAAGTTTATTACTCTTTCCGTCCAAAAAAAGACTTGATTCAACTTGACACAAACTTAAAAGAAATTTATGGTGTTATCTAAAGTTATGTTAACAAATCAAAATATTTTTAAGAGTCCATTTGAATTAACTTTTGAAAAGTTAGAAATTTTAACATATAATTATTGACTTTATTTTATTATTTTATCTTAAAAATAAATATTTATAAATATTTAAATTTTATTCAAACACTTTAAAAATATTTTTAAAATAATTTTAACTTAAAAATACTTAAAACAATTCAAATGGACATTATATTTTATCGTCTTAAAAATACCAGGTGAAAAGTTAATAATCCTTGTTTGAAAAATGGTGTGTACTAGTACATAGTAAACGACGGTGAAGCAACGTTAGTTAATCACTGTTTGGATATCAATATAAATGGGGCAGCAGCCGTCACCCCCGTACTTCCGTTTTCCAAAGTGCTTCTATTTTTTTGACAGCTAAAATCATCTCTTTAACAACGCGTGGGCGAGTGGGGAAATGATTTTGCTACTTCTGAAAATTTTGGTTTGAGAAAGGGGACTAGAGTTTTAAAATATTCTGTGTGTCATTTGAATGATAAGATTTGATATAATTTTTAAAATATAATAATTAAAAAATATTATTTGATATAAATAATTAAATTTTTATTTATATAGATGTCTCTTAATTATAAAATAATTAATATTAAAAATAAAATGTAAAAAGATAAGTAATTTTCTCTTATTTTATTTAAATTATCAACTATTTTAGAATACTCTAACAATTGAAATGAGACGGAAAAAGTAATATTTATCAAAAGAAGTAAGGGTGACTTTGGAATAAATAATAAACAACAACATATCTGGTTACCTCATAAAGATAGTAAAATTATTTTTAGGATTCCCTCATCTCGACACTTGAAATAAAATAAAAGAACGGATATGCATGCATGTCAAGTAAATAGGTATAATATATGACCATGTATTTTTTTAACTTGATTTCAATTGATTTTACTTTATTCTATATTTAAATTTATATAAAATTAAATAAATAAGTAGATTCATTTCATAACACATACTATAAATCAAAATATATTCCAAATAAGTTATAAGTGTCTCCTTATCCAAATCTCAATCCATACTCGTGCATATTTAAAATTATTACAAAGCATAGAGATCATGTTTTCATTTTCTCCAATGAAAGAGAAGAAATAGGAAGCGAATTTAAAAAGGCATCTTTCCTTTTGTAAAGGTGCCAAAAAAAAATATATTACTGATTCTCTATATTGAGCAATTAACTGGATTTTTTTTACTGTTTAGGTTTTCCACTTTGCCTTAAAAAGATCTATTGCGTATATAGCATGTGAAAATCCGTATGTAATAATGTATTGTTTGACCTCTTCTATGAGTATGGACTCCTTTCCCCTACAATAATAATTGGATAATAACTTACTACACTAGTCACCAATAATGAAACAATAATAAATATTTGTTGCATAATTATCTTTCATAAGTGATTGCAATTCAGAATTGCAAGTATTACATCCATGATGAAACTTCTCTAGATGCATTGTTAAATGATTACGCAATTTTTCAATATAAAGTTTTAATTTTATATAATGAACTTTTATTTTAAAATTTAATATAGTCTTATGATTGAACTTGTGCAATCAAATAATATACTTGTAATTACATTGTTATTCTATTGTGACAAATAAAAAAATTATTATAATTATTAGATTATGTAATTACTGGTATAATAATTAGTATTCTAGTGATTACACACCAATTCTAATTACCCAATACTTTTCAAATATACCAAAATTTTCGTGACCACACAAAATATCACAAAGGAACATGTATTTCATCCGACCTAGCTATTCTAACACTCATGACTCATAACATAAAGTCCTTGTATAAAGCTATTGGGCTTCTATTGTTGAATTATATTTTTTCCATCCCAAATTAATTAAATTTTTGAGATTTTTTTTAATGTTCAAAGTTCAAGATGAATGTTTGAAACTTTTTTATATTTACTTTTTTATTTATTGAAGTTTTATATTTTCTAGGAGATAAATTAAATTATATATTTATGATTTTACAAAGGACAACAGTAGAAAGTATGATGTAAATATTGTCTTTGAATATTTTTCTTAATATATGTCTGTTATCTCACAAATTTAATTAAAATGAGACGGAGAAAGTAAACTTCATAAGTGCAGACATTAAATTCATAGTATTTAATGGTATAGCACTGATTAGTTTATTATCAAAGTTCCTTTATTACTCGACTTTAAAAAATAAAATCTGTTGGGACTTCTTTTCAAGTTATTTGTATTGAGATTCAATATTTTATACTCTCTCGTCATAAATTAATTAAATTTTTGAGATTTTTTTCAATATTTAAAATAGTTAAATTATTCAAAGTTCAAAAAAAATATTTGAAACTTTTTTCATAGTTGCCGTTTTATTTATTGAAGTTTTATATTTTTTACGAGATAAATTACACTGCATATTTATGATTTCACAAAGAGTAATAGTGAAAAATATAATATAAATTTTGTCTTTCAATATTTTTCTTATTATGTATGCATTACCTTAGAAATTCGGTGAATATAGGACAGAGAGAGTACTATAAATTTAAATAAATATTACTGCATATGATTGAATATAATTTGTATTCAGATTATTATTACCTAAGGGGCATGAACCAATGGTTAGATCCCCGGGCCCGACCCATATCTAAGCAGGCTATGACTGAGATTTGTAGGAAGAAACGGACAATAACCAATTTTTGGAGAAATAATTAGTATTTAGCCATTGGAAAAGATTAAAATATAAGTTAATTTTATCTCAAAAAAGAAAAATTTTCTCATCGTTAGTTAATCTGTCCAAAAATATTTACTAACTAGCTAAATAACAAACTCCTAGTTTTAAAAGAGGACAAGGGTATGGAAAAGAAAGCAATGATAGTAGATGTTCATTGATTAATAAGACCTCCTTAAAGAGGCAATAGCATAGCATTTGTAAAGCTGCAGTCTGCCAATAAGGAGCAGCGGCATAGTAGGCGTGGTGTGGTCAAGAGTGGAGACAAATTATTCAATACGACATGTTATGCGTGCTTGCGAAAACATTGTCATTATATGTTATTTCCCTTTCATACCTTTTTCTATTTCCTATACATATTTATCCCGAAATTATTTATGTCGAGATTATAATGTTAGCAGTTTTATCACATATGACGGGTGAGATAATAATATTGGGATTAATAATCCCGAAATAGTTAATCATTGTTCTTCAACCAAATGAGCCCTAAAGATATAACAATACTTTTGCCGTCTCATTTAGTTGTCATATTTTTCATTTTTAAAGTCAAACTACATAAATTTTGACTAACATTTTAATATATATACTTTTTTACTATATTGATAAGAAAAAAATTGTAATCAATAATATTTATCTTATAATTTTTAAATATCCAAATTTTTATTTTAAAATATGTGATACTGTATAATAATACGAAGATTGGAATGGATTCCTTGATTGAATAATCAAACCACTATTACAAGTTATGAAGCTTCAGAAAAGAAAAAATAAGAGAGACAATAATAACATAAAGAAAGAAATGAGGAAACCTAGGGTAGAAGGAGGGAGAGAGAGTAAGACAATTGCTAATATTCACTATCTGCTGATTCTTAGCATCTTCTTTGCCATATGTAATAATTTTATTTCCTTCAAGATTACTCACGTACTGAATCTTTCCTTTTTGACAAAATTTGCCAATCTTGTACTAGGCTTTTTGGTTCGTTTACTCCTTCTAAGTATGGTCTTATGCGCAAGGACGTCTTCAATTGAATCTGGATTCAACTCATTATCAGAATTGATAACATTACTCCCACCTAAATTGAGAACCTTGTTCGCAAGGTTCAAGTTAAGTTGTTCATTAGTAGCATCATCAAGAATAGGAGTTACTTATTCATTTGGATGTCCCTCACAACATTTTAACAGAGAAACAAGGAACACATGATAAGGCGTGAAGTAAAAGATAATTCTAACTTATATGCCATCTTTCCAATTTGCTTGATCACACAAAAGGGCCCAAAGTATCGGCAAACCAAGCTTGTGGTGTTTCTGCAGCCTCATAGCATGTTGTCTATATGGTTTCAACATAACATATGCCCAATCTCCAACTTGCAACTGAACATCGGGTCTATCCTTGTCCGGTAAGGATTTCATACGATGTTTAGTTTTTGTTAAGTTCATCTTAAGAACAACTAAGACTTCATCAGCTTTGAGCATATATTTTGCACCAAGTCATCAGCAGAACTTCCTAATACATACCTAGCAATGGTAGGAGGTTCTCATCCATATAAAAGCTGAAAAGCAATTAGGCCAGCTAAAGTTTGGAGAGCAGTGTTGCACCAAAATTCTACCCACGACCATAATGGCACTTATTCCTAAGGATTATCCACAATAAACAATTCAGGTATTGCTCAATACACTTATTCAAAGCCTCTTCTTGTTCATCATTTTGCTGATGTTAGGTTGTACTCATAGCAAGGGTAGTACCTTGCAACTTACATATTTCTTTCCAGAAGGCTTGAAGGAACCTTGGATCCCTGTCAGTTATAATGACTCTTGGAGGACCATGAAGTTTGATAACATTAGAAATAAAGTCCATTACAATATTGAGTAGAGAAAGAAGCCGATAAAGGAATAAAATGCTCATATTTAGATAATCAATTGATAACAGACATAATTATACCCGTACTTTTTGAGCTCGGTAAACAAATGATGAAGTCCATCGCAATCTCCTTAAAGACCATTTCTGCAATAGGTAAGGTTGCAAGAGTCCGTCTAGCGTATGGTGGACGTCCTTTATTTGTTCGCAAGTTTGACAAATCCTTACAAAGTTTTTGACATCCTTAAGTATATTCTTCTAGTAAAAATTAGAGTACACTCTATGAAAGGTGCGAACAACCCCAACATGTCCCCCTTGTGGCGATGAAAAAGTTTCAACTAACTGATTGTGTATAGAAAAATCACTAGGAAAATTAAACGCCTCTTGAAAGATATGATCCCTTCTCAGAATATATAATCCTTGAACTCCTTTGGATTATTTTGCATGCCCTATTGTATCTCCACAAACTCAAGGTGAGTTTTGGTAGGTATACGTAGTTCCTCGACCCAAGCACGTTATAAACAGTGATGGCATTAAGGGAGGCCTCTGGAGGGCATGACAAGGTATCAACAACTTGATTTTGGTTCCCAGGCCTATAGATAATTTTGAAGTCATAACCCAAGAGTTTACCCAACCACTTTTGCAACTCAGGAGCTTAAATATTCTATTTTATCAGATTCTTAAGGGATTGTTGTCTGTTGGTCAGTAATAATGATGAAGCGACGACCCAATAAATATTGCCTCTACTTGGCAATAGACTGAGTAATGGAAAACATCTCTAGGTAATAAGTAAGGGTCTTCTGCATACGAGAACTCAATTTTTGGCTACAATAGGCAATTGGGTGACCACCTTGAGACAACACTGATCCAATACTATTCCTATGAGCTTCGTGATGAAATAATATCTTGCTTACATTGCCAGAGTCATTCCATATTTTGCCAAAGTAAGGGATAAACTTAACTTATGGATCCCTTTAATAGGTCTTCTCAGAGGCAAATGAGGAGTCCTACAAATTTTGGTATGATCATATCATGTGTTGGCTACGTAGTTTATGGGATTCAAGTTGTTATATACTCTTATCCAAATTGATGCCCAATACTACTCCTAAAATGGCTTATTGTGCTCATAACTTAAGAGTGAACTTACACAATTAACTTAATTAGTTTCTTTGAAACTTTATTCATCTTTTGCTTTTCTTATCTCGTCATTTGTCCTTAAAGGCTATGACCTCAAATCAATGAACACATAAAGCATAAGTTTACTTCTCAACTCAATTTGAAAATAAATGCTTAAAGATAGTCATACCCATCTCAAAATATGATTAAAGGACTTCTTGCTCAACTCATAGTCAAAAATACAACTTAGGATACTACTTTGCCTCAACTCAATACATGAGTTTGGTTAATTTCAAGACTCATCTAAAGTTCGTGTAAAAGAAAGCATAAATTAATGGCTTCACAACCCTCGCAACAATGTAACAATAAAAATACATCATTTCAATTCAATAAGAGATAACACATGTATATATTCAAGAGTTTTCACAAAAAGTAAGGGAAAACAATTGAACTCAACTGATGACTTAATTGGTTAGAAGAGAAAATGGTGAGGGCACGAGACCAACTTAGTCCAATATTTTTTTAGCCTTACATATATGAAATAAAGACTACATAAGCGAACTTGGCTTAAATCTCTAAAACTTTTCTTTCTCCTCTTCTTTGTAATCTTCATTCCCCAAAAAATTTACATATTTTGGGGAGAAACTTAGCTCTGGGTACCAATATGGGATGAATTTTAGTCCCAAAACATCGTAGTGTAGGAACTAGGAATATAGAAAATGTCCAGATTGTCCTTAGAATAAAAGTAAAAATGGATGACAGAGATACACAAGTCCCCACGTGGCCATTTGTTCCTCCTTAGTTCCTTTTTTTTTTTTAGAAAAAAAACCCTGCCGGGATAAAAATTGAACTAAATTGGCTAAATCCCTAAACTTGACATGGACTCTTCTAGTTTGTCAATTTTTTCTAAAATTTTCACCTCCAAAAATCCCACTCAGGTCCTCGATGTTTATCCTCGTATAATTTTTAAAATTTTCTTGATTTTTGATCCGGTCTAAACTAGGTTAGCTTAGAGTATTACAATTTTGTTGGCCTTAGTATTATTTAATATGTTATTTGATAGTGTTTTCAATATGTTAGAACCCGTAAGTCCTTAGCAGGTTCAATTTGATAGAGTTGGAGCCAAATGTGAATATGGTCTGGGGGAAACTTGCAGAATTTAATTTGGAGTTAAAATGAAGATTTTAA
>JAOTQJ010000072.1:1655309-1673035 GCA_025642045.1 Solanum sejunctum | reverse complement strand
TTAGTTTAAGAAAAACATTTTGCTTCGAGATCCTTGAATGTGTAGGGTCGATGACTTATATATTAACTATGCCACCTAGCTTGTTTGTCATTCATCCAATATTCCACATGTCTATGTTGAAGAAGTACCATGAGAATGATGATTAAATCATTAAGTGGGACTCAATGGATAAAAATGAAGAGCTAATTGTAATTCTTGATCAAGACATTCAGAAGCTGAGGGTCAAGGAAATTAAGTCGGTGAACGTTCAATGAAAATATCATTCGATGGACTAATCAACTTCAAAAATAGAGAAGGATATGTGAAATAAGTATCCTCAATTGTTCACCAACTCAAGTAATACTCTACTCTTACCTTAGTCTATTTTTTCTTGTTTGATCATTTAGGGATGAGAGATGGATAAATTGATATCTATTGTAATGATTTGGCACCGTTGTTATAGATAGGTCAGTAGAAAAGGAAATAGGCCAGAAAACTTTCGAGAAATAACATGAAAATTTTGAGCCTAGACCAATGTCACGCCCGAGGAGGTATCCTAGGCATAACTAGCGCGTAGATACTATTGCTAACCACCGAGCAAACCACCTGGCCATATTACTTTCATTTAGTCATACATCAGCGGAAGACGTCAAAATTAGAAATCAAATAATCCTCTCATCACATCTACGTCGAGAATAAAGGTCGTAGGCCACAAATTAGTCATTAACGTCCATCCCATAAAATAGAATTAAAGACACTCAGTAAAAAAAAAAGGGAAAAGCACCCCAATATCATCCCATTATCTCTCTATGTCTATAAAGTTTCTATCCTTATAAGTCTAGGATGGTACTATCACAGGTCATGGCTACCACAAACTTAAAATAACTCCAAACAATAAGAAAATGAAATAAAGACATCTTCGGAATGTAGGGGAGGACTCACCAAGTGTTTGGAGCTATAAGTCTTTGAACCTCGACGAATTGTCTGCTGAAGTCCTATGTCTACTGAATCTATATCATGAAATGATGCAGCGCCAAATGGCATCAGTACATGCAATGTACAATATGTAAATAGGCTAAAAGTAAACAGTATAGACAGATATGATACGAAATAACACCAACTCATCAGGTACTCATCTTAGCTCAGAATAAGAAGTAAGACAATATCACATTAACATTAATTAAGACTCATACCATCACATTACCACCAGAATACTATCAAGGTGTAACCTATCTGAGAGTTTCTCGGACCTACAACCATCACCTATGAGCCGGTGATGATACAACAAAGCGATATCATTGCAGTATTCGCAGTACCTTGCCGAGGTAAAGAGGCGTGCTATCTAAGGATCCAAAGTAATGTCAAGTCCTCTTTTGGGACTAAAAAAATATCCATTTTCGCGGGCTCAATCCTCTCCCACGCTGGACGCATAGTTATGGGTGTGAGTGAGAGTCAATCTTACCCATTTTGGTGCTCGATACTTCTCCCAAGACTCAATATGCTCATAAACATCAAACATTAAGATTTATCATCACTTAGTCTCTTTTGGACAGAAACATCAACTCATCTCATCAATCATCAATTCAATAGATTAGGAACATTCTTTGAAGATTAGTTTCAGCCTCTTTGAGACTCTAAGGATATCATTCTCATCAGCATCAACCATCAACTCATTCAACTCAAGAACCAGACTACAACAAGCATACACACTCATGTGATCAAGGCTCTAGACTCAATCTCTATCTTCTTTATGCAATCTTTGGCAATTAAATTATGTAGGATTTATACAATAGTTCAAATAAATCATTGAAACAAATAGTCCAAGTTATGATGATCATCACTTCAAGAAAATACATGTAAATTAAAATAGTTTTCAGTAAAACATTCAAGAATGTTTCAGAGCAGACCCACCACCTTATATTATCAACTTTCTACAATCAAATGGGCACATAAGAGAACAATCTCATGCTTTGGGTAACCTTGCATACCTGGATGAAGAACACACTTGACGATCTTCAAGGAATTGACCCACAATCTAGAAATCTCCAAGTTTATTCTTGTCTTCTCTCTCAAGAACTTTCATGTAGAAAGTAAGAAAAATAGGTTTTGAAACCCCTAATATGAGATAAGCGACTCTTAAACAGAGTTTTGGGACTTAGGATAGGCTGGAGAATGACCAAAAGGCCCTTCCTGTAATAAAATAAAATTTTTCACTTCATAACAACATATCTGCGTCACGCCAGAGGGGCGGACATGTGTTTTTCATAAAAATTCATGATTTTCAATTTCCCATCAAAAATTAATAAAAACTTAAGTGTGAGTCCGCACCCTAGGAGCGAACTCTCACTGTCTCGAAATTAATTAGTGAAAAATATTTTTTGATTCGATTGCTTTAAAATTGGTTCGAGGTCATTTTTCCACTAAATTTTTTGTATTGATCACAAATCCGATCTTAAATTTTTCATCCTAGATTGAAAAGATACGTTATGCGCACCAATCCATTCTAAGGGTATTTCAATAATTTTGCGAAGTGTTACAACCAGACTTGGTAGAAACATGAGTCGTGTGAGATCTGGAAAGCAATTTGGTAATGAATTGAGGTTAATTCATGAGTTTGATCTTTTGAATTGACAACTAAGACAATGAAGAGCCTGTACGACTTTACAAAATTGAATTTGGGCAAGCAGAACTCTCGAGATTTAGTTTGACATAAAAGATATAATTTGGAATGTCATGGTTTAAGAGTGTGTTGTGAAATGGGGACTTAGAATGCAAGATACGAGTTTCTATCTCCGTGAGGATCCATCACAGTGAGATTGTTCCCGCTATAGCGGTACCGTCATGGCAGGATAAATGGTCACCATGATGGAATAATCGCAGGTTTTGAGTGAAAGAGGTCCCAAAATTATTTTTATTTCTCCCACTTAGTTCTTGAGAGACCAGAAGAGATCTAAGATAGTTTTTATTCAATTTTCACCTATTTCATCGATAAAGACCAAGAACGAGTCAAGACTTTGAAAAAGGAGAAAACTTTGTTATCTAGAGTTTTCAAGGCTTGATGGTTTCGATATTCTTGCGTATTTTATATATGCTTGTTAACTACTTCATTAGTACTTTCGGCATGTATGTGAACAGGGAATAATAACATGAACCAAATAAATGATTACTAATAATCAAATTGCATACAATGAGTCTATCATCAGATTTGTGCAAGTTATAGATTATTCATTATCCATGTGATTGTGATTATTGGATCGGGTGTCATGTTCTAGCATATTATTAGATTGAGTGTCATATTTGGATACATTATTGGATTGAGTATCACATTTTGGCTCATTGGTGGATCGGATATCACGATTTGACTCATCATTAGATCAGTATCAAGTTCTATCACACAATTTGTTAGGTACCTATGAGAGCACCATTGTTGAATCGTTGTGATAAAAATGATGTTAAGAATGATATTTGTGGAAGTGATGTATTGAGCATGAATTGTGAAATTGTTATTTTTCCATACTTGTGTGGTTTATTAAGTAGTGGTTGCTTGTATTATAGTTTGCTTATCAGAATAGTTGAATGATCTTACTAGTATATTGTTGTTATGTATACTAATATTATAATTACTCTTTCTTGTTGAGTACAACGCATCTTCATGCGGTTGTTGACAGGCCTCAGATAGGAGACTGTTGATTCGGAATTTTCACTCATCAATGCCTATCATGGATTTATTTAGTTTTCGTAGTCCATTATTTTTTGGACTCAGACATTTAGACTTTATTTTGTCATGAATTCTTGGGGTTGCATCCCCTTATGCTGAACACTTAGAATCTTGGTACGATGACTTTCTGATTCTAAAGAGGGTTATTTTAGTTTTACCTAGATATTCCTATTTAAGTTTATGGAAACTCTACTTATTTCTATTTAAATATGTTTTTGTATCTTTAAATATTATTACTTATTAGTTTTACTTAGTTAAGGTATACTAATAGTTTTTTTATTGGAGGATTAGTATGAGTGTCATTTATGGTCGATTTAGTAGCGTGGCAATAACAAATATTCTGACCAAAATTGATACCCTCAGACCAAATAAAAGCTAATAAGTTTCATGCTATATAATGTCCAAATCCATACTCTAAGGGATCGTTTGGTTATTGGTTAGAATTATATGAGTATTAATTACGTAGGGTTTAATTACGTAGGTAATAATTATGTACGGTTTAGTTACGTAGAATTCAAAAGAAACTAGTAAGCTAATTTTTTTTTTTAATAACTAATATTTTCATTAACCACCAAATTAAACATTATATTTCTATAGCAATTTTAAGCCCAATTGCTATCTCAATTTGAAACTCAAATAACAACTACATATTCTAACTCTAGTAAGTCAATTGTTGCAATTTCTCCCTAACTCTTGGTGTAGCTCGCACATTGCATATGTACTTTTCAGCAACCATCAAAGAAAGCGGAAAATTAAATAACTCATTCTCAATTTTAAATATATTTTATATCTTTATTTGTTTATTTTTTCTCAAATGTTATTTAATTTTTAAAAATAAAGATTGTTAAATGTTCCACTTCAGTTAAAAAGTTCTTTTTCATTAAAAAAAAGGATCAATATCCTATATCCAAAATGATATTTTAATTTTAGTTTAAAATTAATTGTGATTTAATTTCATATACCAAAAGAGAATTTTGGTTTAACTTCAAGCACCAAACTTCAAATAATTTTAGTTAACTTCACCTTTTTCTTAATTTTAGATACCAAATTTATATTTTGGTATAAAAAAAACTTTTTTATATATATTTAAAAAAGGACCAATAAAAAAGGTTAGAATTATGCATGTATTAGTTATCAAGTGTTAGTCACGTAGACATTACATTATATAAAATATTGCTTGTTGAGTATTTAATTTATTGTAAGTTAATAGAGTATAAGTTATTAACAAATAAATAAGCAAACATGTATATTATATAATTCAAATTTAATCAGTGATTCGATTAGTTGAAAGTGAAAAGATTTTCAACTCTTTAAAAAAAATAAAAAATAAATAAATAAATAGTAATGACTTTTTCTTTAAAAACATAATAAAATTTTTTTGAAATAAATAAGAAAGCTTTTGAAAAAAATAAGAAAGCTAACATCTATATTGAGACGACGAATTCCATAAGAATTCTTAGTTAACATTATTCAATTTCTATTTACATCTAATGTAAATATTTTTCCATTGGATACATGTTTAAATCAATTAAAAGAAAAAAATACTTTGAAAGTAAATTGATAGGGATAAATATGTAATTTTATTATTTTGATCCATGTATAACTAATACCCACATAACTTATTCTATCTTCTACCCCACAAAATTATACATAGATTTCTTCATAAGTTATGTGAGTTTTAGTTATGTAGGATTACTAAAACACAACCAAACACCACATAAACCTTATATATTAATAGCTTTTATCCATCATTTGAAGTCTATTAATCAAATATTATATACAATTAATACATACAACAACAATATACCCAGTGAAATTCCACAACTGGAATCTGGGGAGGATAGAATGTACGCAAACCTTACCACTACCTCATAGAAATAGAGAAGTTATTTCCTGAAAACACTCACACATAGTGTATTGATACATAAATAACTTTTATTCTACTTACAAACCAAACAATGTATAAAATTAATACAGGAATAATCAAAGTTATTCATGTATTAAATTGGGCTTTACAAACTATCAAATGGCCCTAATTGTAGCCCAACACTGTAAACCTTGAATGAAGTGGTGGTTTTGACCTCTAATAGGTTGCGACTTGTGTTTTCTAGAATCATTACCCCAGATTTAATCCATTTATTCAGCTGTTTTCATCTCTTTCCTTTTTTTCCTTCGGCTTATTTGGGGACAATGAAATCCATCTTTTTCTTAAGACTAGTGTACAAAGTTAGATTGCAAAGAATTTTGGAAAATGCTTACAATTTTTTGAAGTCCAAAGAAGATAAAACTGGATGGCAGATAATTCTTTGGCATTCGCTATATATGTCGAGGTACAATTTTCTTTTTTGTTATGTCAAGGCCCAGTTCTGTGAGACAAAAAAGTGAGAATATATACAGCATTCATATGCAGAACATTTATGTACATAACAAATTTAACTTTATCATATTTTTTTAAATCTAATTTTATCTAACTTATGCATCCTTGATAAGTTCAAGCTGAATAATGCACACTGAATTTTCTGCCTGCCAAAACTGGGTATATTTTACACTTCTCTGTCATCTATCCATTGGGTTGATACTACTGGTTATAAACACAGCATATGTTATAATACTCTGTTATGCGTTTCAATAATTGCAACTTTCTCCTGCAAAGAAAAAACCAAACCGACGGCTTAAATGTATTTCTTGTACGATAGCCAAAAGAAGAAATGATCAATTATAGCAGAGAAACACTAGCTCATTAATAGCTCGTTGCTCCTAAGCCAGAAGGAACAATGTGCGGGCAGAAGATTCTCATTTAAGTGTCTAGGCATGCCAATACAATTACATAATCAAGGAAGAAAACAAATTAGTAGAGAGTAACATGTGATCTAAATCTTCAGTCCGATCTCAGTAAGAAACACTACCTCATCTTGTGCGACATTTTCCATAGGAAACCAGTGCATAAGAAATCCCAGGTGCATGATAGCAGGTATCAACTTGAACAAGACAGGAGTTGTCACCTGCACAAAATTCTCATCCTTACACGTCAAGTAAAAAACATATAGCATAGAAAGTATTTCCTCAGGCAACTTGAAGATTTAGAAGCTTACAAGACTTAGAGCAGTTGTCCCGAGAAGAAGAAGGTACATCTTGCCCTGTATATGTAACCGAAAATTCAGAAGAGCAAACAAGTGGCATTTGAGTGGGACAAATGATGTACTTGGTGGGTTCGCTCTTTTTTTAAAAAAAAAAATTACTGCAAACTGTAAGTACGGCTGCTGCACAGGTTTTTGTGCAGCTGATATATATATATACAAAAAAAATATGTTGCAATCTCAAACTAAAAATGATTGTACTTGGTGAAAGTAAGTATTCAACACAAATAATCAGTTAAACCTATTAAAGGAGCCTGCAGATAAAAGATAATTCAAAGACTTGTTTCTTAATGCAAACAAGCAGTATCTTCTTTTGAAAACAAAAACAAAAACATGGTGTCTGGGTCAGGTCATGTGCGCCATAACTAGTTTCACAAGATACATGCCTCTTTCCAATACAGATACTGTGTGACTCTGCTCTGTTCATTAAAGCTGGACATAGGGGAAGAAATCTCCTAGTGTTTTCGCAAAAGAGGTAGAGTTCCTTTAGGGGCCTTCTTTCTTTTTTAATAAGTAAGAATTCTTCTAGATTTTGCTAAAAACTAATCTTTAAAGCAAAACGTATTTATTGTGCCATTATGTGAGTCGACACAGAGACCCTAATAACATCTAGGTAGCCTGGAAAATTTTGCAAAGGAAAACAATGAATAAGTGTGCCCCTGCAGCTAAATAACAGGTTGAGCAAGAACCTGAACAATATATCCATTGTTCTGAAACACGACAGAGATGATAAAAATCATTAATTCAACTACGCGAATTTCAATTGCATTATAGGTACATGTAAAACACAGTATCATGTAGAGTTATGGTGGAAGATGAAATTAGAGAACCATTTGGTAACTTTTAACCTTGAAACAATATATAAATTCAAATTGTGTCATGCTATCTACTTTGAAACAACAGAAATAGTGACACTCAAAATCCATCTTCACAAAAGCTAGTGCAATTCCTTTATTTCATGAACTCAAGACATTATGTGGAAGAGCATCGGGAGATCAGTGTCACACTTCGAACGCAAAATACATTTTGCCTCCTAAAAGGCTAACGGGAAGGGTCCAAAATGATGAGAAACATAACAGGTGAAAAAAGATAGGAGGACGAGATCACCTGAACGATATGCAGGTTTGAGGCACGACTCAGGAGCACAAATGCGAATTCCCCAATTTGTGCAAGCAAAAGTCCAACCTGTAAAGTCATTCAAACTCATAAAAACTCGAGGCAAATATTTTGTCTAACAAGTGTTTAGATGGGTGACTTACAATAAGTGATGTCTTAATGTTATACCCAAAAACCTTGGTAATCACGGTGGCTACAGTAGTCTTAAAAACTATAACCAGGATAACGGAGGCAAGCAAGATATCCACATGTGTCCAAAGGAACTGTACATGTATCAGCATTCCAATACTAGCAAGAAAGAGAGCGGCGAAGAGATTACGGATTGGTTCCACCTACAAGTAAAATTAAGACACTTAACAATTGCAAAGCACATCAGGGAAAATCAAAGTAAATGTAGTATGATGTTTCCAAGTAATACACTACAATCTGTCGTTGTACAGCATGCATGGTAATTAGAATGTTATAACTGATATTTGATTTTTCCATATATCTGATAAATGAAAATAAATACAGCTACTGATGAATAGTAAATTTTCTAAGTAGGTAATGAGTGCTTTACCTGCTCAAGACATTAATTGAAAAATAAGACGGAAGAAGGATAGAGCAATTAAAGAGAAACGAAAATATATGCTTCAGACCTTAGAAATGTTCCAAAATCAGTAGAAAAAATATAAATGACACAGATCAGACATCATTGTGTACAAAGATGTTGTAGGAAGCCAGGAACATTCAGAGATAATGAGAATGCTCATAGAAACATTAACATAAATAAAATCGGTGAGTTGAAATAGAAAATGAACTTTGAAGGATGCCTCATAGATTCATTCATGGTCAATATTCCAATTTATGTTTAATAAAAGCATGAGCGAAGAAACATCCTATCATAAATAAATACCTGGTCCAAGGTATGTTTGGCAAAGTCAGTTGTAGATATCATAACACCGGCTACAAATGAACCCAGCTCAAGACTAAGGCCCAGCTTATCACTGCACTGAATAATAAAATGAAACATCCTCAGTATTCTCTGGCACTGCTTGCTATATAGAGACTACTTCAGAGAGCTTTTACAAGAATGTTTCAGGAAAATATATATATCCTGCAATTTGCAACTGAAGAATAACCATCCTTTTTCTAGTAAGGAAAAATTAGAACAGTGTTCAAACTAACCCAAGCAGATAATAAGCAGAATGCCACCGCTGCTAGCTGATACAATTCATTGGTCTGAAAACAAGAAAGTCAGAAGTAAACAACTTGAAAGGAAAGACGGCATAAAGCAAGAAGTTCAGAAATGCACAAAACATGCAGCAGAGCCTATAAAAACTGTTTATTATCAGCTCCATATACTGGCATCAACTGACAATAGCTGGAGATTCGAACAATTATGACTGGTATGATACTGAAGAATGACCTAAAATCAAAATTATTGATTCTAAAGGAATCATGGTTCAGGTTTAACGCCATTCTGCCAAAAAATCACTTTTTCATTCCTAGATTGGAGAAATTACCATTCCATTGTTCAGTTAAATTAGGTGGATTGTGATATCAGTTGGTAAATAAATCAAGTTCAGAGTGGTTGTGCTGCACTCTGGTAAATCAACATTCCATTCAATTCCAAACCAGATGGCTAGAAGAAGAGATGGTCTTGCTGAGATAACAAGCTATGCTTTTGCTTTGATGGTGAAAGAACTATGGTGGACCAGAAACTATATTAGATTTCAAATGTTATCTTTCCATTAGGAGTTGATGATGAAGGACATGGTGCTGCATATACACATCCGAGGGAGAAACAATGCAAAATGGAGAACGATTTTACAAATTTTAAGTAGTTCCCCATTAATGTAAATGCTATATGTAGGAGCAGCTTGTCCAGGCTGCTGGTACCACACTTGAACATTTTTTGGTATGAATGAAAATCTGCTTGTTAAAAAAAAACATTTCATTCAATTCAGACAACTGTAATGGTGAAGTCCAAGGGAATCATGATTCGGGCTTAATGGCATCAGAGCAAGAGCTCATTTTCTTCATTTTCATAGATTGGACAAATCACCATTCCATTATTCAGTTAAATGAGGTAGATTCTGACATCAGCTGGTAAATCAAGATCAGAACGGTGGTGGTGCGCTCTCACATTTAGTGAAGAAAATACAACCAAAGGGCTGCCATTTAAAGGAGCAGCTTAAGAATAATATGAACTGTTAAGATCAGCAGCCCTGATGCATGATAAATCTGCCATTCTGTACTTGATCATTGGCTGATGATGATCAAGTTGGTAATGATAAACATACTTGGAGATCATGAGTTATTCTGCTGAAATTTTTCACAATGCGTCTTTTACCAGATACACATTCTTTAATCATCTACCCAAATCCATTCTACTCAAACATCATAAGCAATAGAAAATTTTACAACCTTATATTTCATGATTACTTTTGTCTTCACAAGGACTGTGATAAGCTATATTGCTCATACTCTTCAAAAATGTCAATGGGTGCGTGTCAAATCCTCCAAAAATAGAGTAGTTTTGAAGGATCTGACACGGGTGCGGCAATATTTTTGGAGAGTCCGAGCAACTTAGGTGATAAATTACCTAAACTCCCTTTTATCACTGGAAAAAAAAACTTGACCTGCAATTGTTTTGGCTACTCCCAGCAATTTGGTCTACTTGCTTGACTATAAGTCTACCATTCTGCAGTAACTGCAACTAATGTAGATCTGTACTTTAGGCGCAAAGTGACATATTTCCGTCTTGAGTATTGTAGCTTGCATACTTCAAATTATTATTTAAACCTCTCCAAAATAGAATAATCTATTTGCTATTTCTTTTCTTTATCTCCACTAATCAAAGTTAATCAAGTTTTTCACATACTTGGAAACAAGTTTTTACTCTACTCAATTGTAATAAACCACTCAAGCTCCCATCATCACTTCCCATGCTAGTTAAAGAGACCACCTATTGTTGGATGGAGAGAGGGATAATTCTAGGGGATGAAAATTGGGTGGGTTGGGTCATTTTTTTAATCTTTTTTGGGGTGGGGATGGCTGGGTGGGGGTGGGTCAAGACAACTCATGACCCATCCTGCCCAAAATCAATTTTGGTTAAGATGGGTTGCCGGTTATTACCCAACCCACCCAATTAAATCTCCTCAAAGTGAAACAAGCTTGCGTACAACAACTAGATTGAAATATGAATAGCCATTGTATAAAATGTAAATCAATGAGAAACAAAACCAAGAAATATAAACAGAGAAGGATATTAGTTTCATTTGACCAAGGAAGAAATCGGATTAAGGGACAATCGTTGAAGAACTCTTAACAATCATTGAAGAACTCTTAGGCTAATATTGCAGAAAAAATAACAAAGGAAAAGAAATCTGAAAATATACTGATATTTTTTTCTTTCCTGAATGTCCTTCTGGCAATGGATATTTTTCACTTTTTTTTCCAAAAAACTAGTTGAACGTAGAATTGTTAAAAATTTTCCTGGAAAGTAGAATTCAAAAATTTTCCAAAATTCAAAAAACTCCAAAAAGTTATTTTCACCCCAAATCACTCACAAAAATTCAAAGACAAGTTCAATTTTTATTCATGTTCAAACACAACTCCAATTTTCAACTTCTTCCCAGATACCACTTTTTTCCAAATTTCACAATCATGGACAACTGCCTACTAAATCTCGATTCTGAGAACACCTCGCTTGGAAGAAAACCTCATGTAATTAGAATTTTGCATTTTCTCCACTTCATTATTCAAATACTAAAAACACAAAAGTCAGACAACATTAGAAAGAAGGTTTACAGAAAGGGATCAATTAATTGGTGAGTGTTGTGTGCGGGTTTGCGAGGTACACAGATGGCACATGCATATTTAGCTACTCTCACGGGTTGAGAAACTGACCTGTTAATGATCCACCCCAAGCTTCTAAGCTAAGGGCCAGCCTCGGCTAAAAGCCGACTTGACCCGACATGAAAATATCACTGACCCTCCCACTAAAGTTTGGATGGGTTTCACATTCACATATATGGGTCAAATTTGACACCTCTAGATTATTCCATGTGGAGCAAAGAATAAATAAAAAATATGATCATGAGAAGTACTCACTTGAGAAGATAACCGAATCATTAACTTCAGAAAACGGGGAACGAATGACCAAGTTAAAATTGATGCAATACAGAGGTACATGGATAAGATCAGCAGCCTAAACAGAGCAAACAGAATTTTTAGTCTTGCTCTAAGCCTCAAATTGCTGCCAATTCAAACAAAAAACAACTTAGAAAGAGGCATGCCATAAGCTTACAGTTTTCCCATAGAGATAATTCCATGCAGAAGCCCACTGTTACCTCCAAGAACAGGAAGCAAAGCGAATAATAAACCAACAGCACAGTCCTGGGGATAAATGAAAAAGAAAAGGACCAACCATCTGGTAATATGTATATGAACAAGGGACATGGCCATCAGAAATCTGGTAATAAGGACACAGGTTTTACCTGAAAAATCAGTGTTCCGATTGTCACTTGACCATGAAGGGCATTGTTGCTGTTTTTCTCAACCAGAAATTTCACTACCTGTTTATTTAAGATGGTCAAAGCACATCATTAGTGAGACTTACTTTATATTAAGGACAAAGAAAACTGACAAGAATCATGGTTTTGTATTATACCACTGCCGTTGATGACATTGATAGGAAGCAACCAACAAACACTCCCTCTGACAAGTTTGCACCACATAACTGCAGCACATTACATAATACATAATTAAGCAACAGTTATTGGAGAAGCAAAATTCCATTCCACAGCCATACCATTGCAGTTGTGCCGCACAGAAACATAAGGATAACAATTTGAAGCAACCCTCCAAGAACAGCAACAGGACCAACAACTTTTAGCTGCATGATAATATGTTAGGAGGCTGTCCCAAATAAGGAAAGATATATACTGAGATACCGAGAATACTTTTTCAAGAATTAGTTCTAACAGTTGTATGAAAAAAGCACCACAAAGAATGATATAAAAGCACCTTTGTCAAGGAAAACTCCAGACCTAAAGCAAATAGAAGAAAGACAACTCCAAACTGAGCAACCGTCTCAACCTGTAATACGATCAAATTGAAAGAGTTCATCTCAGGATAACAATTTCAGTCAAAAATATGTTAGTAACTTCACAGACTTGTGTTAATGGAAATCTAGTTTTCAAAATGAAAAGGACATAACAACAAAGAATACACGCCTGCAATTCCATGCAAAATCTATCAGTCTGTTTGTCTCAAAAGTGCTGCAGCAGACATATAGTTCAGACTAAACTAATATGCTCTTCTGTCTGAGATATGAATGACAGACACCAACTCAATCAACCAGGCAATATTTTATCCCATATAGCAAAACCAGGTGGAAATTTCAATCTTGTATGCATAAGAAATACAAACAGAAAGAACGTTACTTGCACCAAATACCAAAGATTGCAACAACCCAATCTGGACAAACCTTTGCACATCTATTAGATTTGAGAAAGTAGTCACCAGAAAGATGACGCGGTGCTACATAAGTTAAATATGAAAAAATAGTCACTAAAAGGACAGCAAGGTGCTACAAAAAATTAGATATGAGAAAGTAGTCGCAGGAAAGATAGCACGGTGCTACATAAACACCGACGGATATGGGGTTGATACAAAATAGCCTCAGAAAATCACCAAAAATTGGCGCACAGTGATCTTCCCCTGAATATGGAGTTCATGTATATATCATTGACCCTACTTTTGGTAACATAACAATGGCCAGACGAGTGGCATATATGGGTCATAGCCGCCCGCCGGCAATGGAAACTATTTTTTTTAATTTCTACCAAGATTGTAGAAGCTTTGATACCATTTGAAAAAATATTGAAGAAGAATATTATTTAATTATCTCTAGATTATTACATTGAGACCCAATTTATAGACACCACATCAGACTCCTTTTCCAAATAGGATACTACAAGACAATCCTTTCCCAAGTAGGATTCTATATACTACTCCTATTCCTATTCTAAGTAAGATTGTATATATTATTCTTGTTAATATCATCACATCCTGAAACAGCAAGCATACAAGCTTGCTTGTCACAGCAGTTGGAGACAAATGAAGATGCATGTCTAAAATTAAAAAAAAAATAAATAAATAAAAGTCTTGTATACTAAAACCAATATGTAAATATCTGCTGTATATTTGAATGACGCCAACCATGGGATGCAGGAGTAGATGAATGAACAATAGTCAGGAATAAACAGTAACCAACCATGAATGATCCAGTTACAAGCATGTGTTTATTAATTGAAGTGTTAAACACTCAAGCTGCCAGGGTTGCATACTAATTGGCGGCCAACAATGGTTCACAAATGCCAAGAAATAAGAAGTTGACAGCTGGCTTGAACAACAAACCACTAAGCATTGGATACCAAAAGAACAGACAAAAAGTTAGCATCTCTCTTCATGAAATAAAGAAACTGAATGAAACAAAACTCAAGATTCTTTTTCCATTCGGCACTCATGTACTCTACTCTTTCTCCGTTAACATTATCATATGGACAAGAATACCAAATTACAAGATTTATATTGTCGTATAAGCTATGGATATTAACAACAAACAGGCAGACATTGTTTCCTCATAAGCAATGTGTTGGCTTGTAGATTACATACCTGTACCATTTCACTGATGAATTTCAAACCCCCTGGTCCAATTAATGAGCCAGCAAGAAGATAACCAACGATAACCTACCTCAAGAAATCATGATTAAAACACATTCAGTACTTGGGTTTAATTGAAGTTTAGATTTATCAGCACAGAAGATCATAATCAACCAAGAAAGATTTCACAAGCTTCTAAAAGGACAAACCGGTTGTCCTAAACAAGAAAAGATGATTCCACCAATGGCAGCAGAGACTATAACCACCACCAAGTCTGAGATAAGTCTGCAGACACACATGGTAGCACAAACTACATGTCATTAGCTGTGGAAACTACATGAAAGATGAAAATCCCTAAATATCTATGTTCATTCAGCAGTATTGTCAAGATAAAAAAGGACTAATATTGACCTCACATCAACTTGAAGCACTGGATATTTTGATTTCTTATTTGACATGACAAACACATTGTCCTGTCATCAAGCAAAGCAGTATACAAAGAATCAGTTAGACACACATAACAGATATTGACCAATGTTTTCTATAACAATTCAAGCATAAGTTTTCACCTTTTTGTCAATCAATGTAGTAACATCATCAGAACCTTCATTTTCAAGGGTGAAAACGTCTTGTAATTTGAATGATCTAGTATCACTGCAAATGGCAATAACTTCAGCAAGGTTCATACGAAGCCAGGAGAGGGATGTAATCTATGTGGTAACAACTTATTGTTTACTTTGTCTGTTGTGTCTCATTCTTCTTGATCTTCTCATGGGTAATTTTCGCTACTGTCTCCAGGACTCCCTAATGGAAAAGAAAGGTAAACTTTTCATAAAAGAGTACAGATTTTTCTATCAGCTGTAATCAAAAGTAAATTGTAAAAGTGTAAGACTCTGACAAAGGCAAGTCAACAATGTTAGGCCTGTTAGCACTCTGAGTAGGAGCTAAACTTTAAAATATAGAAGATATTAAAGTTAGAATAGATATGCATGTCTTCAACTTTGACATAAACAATTAGACCACGTCAGCTAAGCTTACACATAATCTGATCCAAGAAAATATATATCTTGCTTCACCATCTAAAACAAGCAGTTCTTGTGTTGCCTAAGCTGCAGAAAATAATCTTCTACTGATCTTAATATCAGAGATAACCACTAACATGATCCACAAGTAAATTGATGACAAGTTTGAATGTCTTAGCTTACCGTCTCATCAGCAACCGTACTGTTAAAGCTGCTTCCGTCAGAACCTAATCAGGTGAGAAAAGCACATTATAAATCCAACATTTCATCATGCAAACCACAGAGACTGAATGCATTTTTACATTCCAGAGAAACCATATTGGTTAAATGCCGGAACATGGAGCATACTAAAAATTCCAATTGGTTGCTGTATTCAGCTCATCTCTTTCTTTTGGTAGTAAACTGAATTGATTTACAAAAGATCATAACTTCATTTTCCTTATCTACACTGTATTGAAGAGGTTGTCTATCAAATCAAACATAAGACATAAATGTCATCATCGAAAGTTGGATAATATACCATCAATCAATAAAACCACTATTATCAATGAACCCTTAGTAAAATATTTGGACGAAATTTCTTCATCCATTTAAGTTATAGTTAACTGTAATAACCAAAAGTTAATTTGCCACGAGCTCATGAATAGGCCGGAAATACATCATTAACTTGCATTCAATTCTCAATACTTGCTCCGAAAATAAATCAACTCAACTTGTAATCAACGAATATACAAAAGCCAATTCCAAAAAAAAGAGAGAGAGAGAATGGAAACACCATACCTTCAGGTTGATCGTTTTCAGAAAACTCTTTCTCGAGAACACGATCGAACATTTTGGCAATAGTGCCGTCGTTAGTGTCTGGAGCCGACGAATTTACTAGATTACCGTAAAACCTTGCCCTAATTTCCTTCTCAGATCTGACCGCTAAGGTGATCCTCCCATAATAAGCAAAAGCAACCGACAGGAAAAGGAATATCCATGCTCGAAGCTTCTCTCGTCTAACCACAACCGTTTCCATTTGCAGAGATGGAGGGAAAACAAAGACAGAAGATTGGAGAAGAAGAAGGGAAAAGTAAAATGGAGACGCAGAAGGGTGGGTTTGAACTTTCCGTTTCGTAGATCCACGGCAAGAAATTGAAAAGAAGTTATTTATCTCGATTGGACTGTTTTAGTATTTTTAAAGGGCGGGATCAAAGCCTGAAGAATTTAATAAAGGTTGGAAGTAATTGGACCTGTTCGGTCTAATTTTTTTCAAATTAATTCAAATGAAAGGCAAATTTGTGCATGACTATTTATCTCAAATCTATCTAACTCACACCTCATTTGTATACAAAAAATAAATTTATTTTGATGGTGTAAATATTGTTTTTGTTTCTCTTTTTTACTTATTTATTTTTTCTTTTAGTTCAGAACGGTTCAAATGTATCTAATAAAAAATATTTTTGATATAAATAATATAAATAGATAGATAAATAGATAGATTCTAAGTGCTGGGCAAAGTGCAAATTCGCCTAAGACATAAAAGCATATGCGTGATATATGTGTGCCTAAGTTTAAATTCGAATTTATATACTAGTTGTTGGAATATAACTATTGTAATGTTAGTTAATCTCTGATAAGATTTGATGATAGATCATGTGTGTGTCAGACACATGTACAGATTGTAATTGTCTTATCCTGTGTAAATGTCATGTGCAAGCTTTTTATATTAGCGTTGAAATTCGTCTATGGCATTAGAGAGTGTTATGTGTCTTGGACAGACTCATGAGACTTTTTCCTTTATTGTTGAGATATCAATAAAAGGTTGAAAAGCATTCTTATAAATTATTGGAAAAATGCATAAGTACTTCCGCAAATTATAATCAAAATTTTAGAGACATATTTAAATTTTAACTTGATCCAATTACTCTCCTGAACTTATTTTTTCGTAATTAAATACCCCTTATTTGTCTACTTAATATGCCTAACCAACTAAATTATATTGTGTGTAATACACGCGCAGACCCTGCATGCCCACGTAGGAAGAAGGGGTATTAAATTACGAAAAGATAAGTTGGGGGGGGGGGGGGGGATAATAGGACCAAGAAAAATTTAAGTGTG
>JAOTQJ010000072.1:1622855-1647706 GCA_025642045.1 Solanum sejunctum | reverse complement strand
ATGTGTCCTCACCACCGTGCAACTTACAGGGACGGAGAACTACTCGTTGTGGAGTAGATCTATGTTGATAAACCTCCAAGCCAAGAGTAAGTTAGGTTTTGTGCTGGGGACTCGTAAGAGGGGTGATTACAAAGGAGATATGGAAGAACAGTGGGAGAAATGCAACGCTTTTGTGCTTGCATGGATAATGAATACCGTATCGAAGGAACTTCTTAGTAGCATCGTTTATGCAACAGATGCTGCTGCGGTCTGGGCAGATTTGAAGGAGAGATTCGATAAAGTTGACGGATCTAGAGGTTATCAGTTGCATAGGGAAATTTGCACAATTAATCAAGGTAACATGTCAGTCTCCACTTATTTTTCGAAATTGAGACTGCTCTGGGATGAATTCGATGCGCTTGTTCCACCGCCTTCATGTAGTTGTGACAAATCCAGAATCTATGTTGATCATCTGGCATGCCTAAGGCTGTTCGCATTTTTGATGGGATTGAATGAGGTCTATGCCCATGCTCGTAGTCAGATTCTGATGATGAGTCCTCTGTCTAGCACTGGAAAAGCCTATGCTATGATTATGGCTGATGAAGGCCAAAGGATGACTGCTAGCTCTCACTCGAGAAGTAACATGCAGGAACAGATTGCCTTATATGCAGGAAAAGGGAGCTTTCCCAAGAAATTTCAATCTAGGAGAAAGAATTGGGATCAAATTTGTGATTTCTGCAAGATTCAGGGCCATGCAAAGGAGGAATGTTACAAGCTGAATGGATATCCACCAGACTGGAAATTCAAGAAGAAGCCAGGACCAACAAACAATAGACATCTAGATGCAGTGCACCATGTGGCTGATACAAAAGATGAAATGGAATTGGAGGATGCCTTTGCTCCTATTGCTTCTCCTGTAATGAAAGGAAAAGGTACTGAATTAGGTCTAAGTACACAACCCACGTTTACTCCAAAACAATATCGTAGAAACCTCAATATGCTGGAAAGGGAAGAAGCAACAGAATCTAGCTCAAGCAAGGGATTGGACAACATGGCAGGTATAATCACTTCTTTGTCTGTAAGTAATGATAGAACATAGACCAAAATTGAAAAAGGAAAAGGGAACTAGATAGTTGATTCAGGAGCTACTTGTCATATGACTTACAAATTGGACAATCTCTGTCATGCATCTAGTTGTGCAAATAAGATAGTACACTTACCTAATGGTGAGGTAGCACAAGTGTCACACACTGGTTGTTGCAAGACTGTAGATGGAAAGGTACTAGATAAAGTTTTGGTAGTTCCTGTTTTCCAGCACAACCTACTTTCAGTGTCAAAATTAACAAAGCAATTGAATTGCTCAGTTAATTTTTTCCCTGAATTTTTTGTGCTGCAGGACCTCTCCACTGGAAGGGTGAAGGCGATTGGTAAGGAAGTTGAGGGATTGTACTACCTCCCTGCAGCATTACATGGTGAGAGAAGGAGAGAAGATCATGCAGTGTTGATGGCACAAGGGTCCAGTCCAGATATGTTGCTGTGGCATAACAGACTTGGTCACCCTTCTGCAAAAGTGCTACAACATATATTCACAAATAAAGGTTTCAATAGTAGTAGTGATTGTAATAAATGCTCTGTTTGCCCTCTTGCCAAACAGACCAGATTACCTTTTCAGTTGAGTATGTCTAGAGCATCAAGTGTTTTTTATTTACTTCATTTGGATGTTTGGGGGCCTTACAGAACTGACACTCATAATGGCTTCAGATTCTTTTTGACAATAGTTGATGATCATTCAAGGATGTGTTGGTTGTATTTGCTGAAATTGAAGAGTAATGTTTGTTCAATTTTGAGATCTTTTCTGACTTTGGTAAAGACTCAATTTGATAGGAATGTTAAGAAAATAAGGACTGATAATGGAACTGAGTTCTTTAACAATGAATGTTATGATTTACTTGATTCTTTTGGTATTGTTCATGAAAGTAGTTGTCCCTACACTCCAAAACAAAATGGAGTGGTTGAAAGGAAACATAGACATATACTTGAGGTAGCTAGAGCAATAAGGTTCTAGGGCAACATCCCCATCATATTTTGGGGAGAGTGTGTGTTGGCTGCTGTCTACTTGATCAACAGATTCCCCACTCCAGTATTCTTGCAGATAATGAAGATACAAATGATGTTCCTGCTGCAGAACCTGCTGTTCAAACTGATGCAGATGTTGTTCCTGAAGATACAGATTATGTCCCTGTTGCAGAACCTGCTATTCAGACTAATGAGATTGAATTACCATACACAGAAGCTGCAGCCAGAAGATCTCCTAATCCTCCTATTTGGATGAAAGATTATTATATGACTCAGACAATCAAATCCCAGCCTCATTCTCAAAGCAACTATGTGTCTTATGACCATATGTCTCCTAAATACAAAGCCTATCTGTTCATGTTTTCCACAGAAGTAGAGCCAAGAACCTTTGAAGCAGCAGCCAAAGACAGCAGATGGCTTCATGCAATGCAGCAAGAGGTGAAGGCACTGGAGGAAAATGGAACATGGGAAATAGTTAAACTACCTAAGCGAAAGAATATAGTGGGCTGCAAATGGGTATTCAAGATCAAGTATAAAGCTGATGGCCAGATTGATAGTTCAAGGCTAGATTAGTGGCCAAGGGGTATAGTCAAACTGAAGGGATTGATTATCAGGAAACATTTTCTCCAGTGGTAAAAATGGCAACTGTCAGGACTATTGTAGCACTGGCTGCCACTCACAACTGGAATATGTTTCAGATGGATGTGTTTAATGCATTCCTATAAGGAGACCTGCTTGAAGAGGTATATATGGAACTTCCCAAGGGGTTTTACAGAGCTGAGAAGGAGAAACAACCTTGTGTGCAAATTGATAAAGTCTTTATATGGGCTTAAACAGGCTTCAAGGCAATGGAATGCCAAGTTAACTGAAGCACTGATAAGCTCAGGATATTCACAAAGCCATTTGGATTACTCTTTGTTCACAAAGAGAAGGGATGCTGGCCTAGTGATAGTCTTGGTATATGTTGATGATTTGCTGCTAACAGGGAATGACATGAGGCTGATAGAAGAGACAAAGTATGTGCTGCGCAGTCATTTCAAGATCAAAGATTTGGGTGAACTCAAGTATTTCTTGGGCATTGAATTTATGAGGTCCAAGGAGGGGATTGTGATGAATCAAAGGAAGTATGCACTTGAGCTTATAGCTGAAGCAGGCTGGGAAATGCCAAGCCCAACATGACACCATTGGAGTGTAATCAAATGTTAACCAGTGTGGAATTTCATCAAGACACCATGTATGAAGACATTCCAAGGTATCAAAGGTTGGTTGGCAAGCTACTCTACCTCACCATCACAAGACCAGATATTGCATTTGCTGTTCAATCACTGAGCCAGTTCATGCAAAGACCAAAATTGTCACACTGGAAGGCTGCTCTAAGGGTGATCAGATATGATAAATTGGAGCCTGGAAAGGGGTTGTTCATGGGGACAAATCAGAGACCTGAACTGAGTGGTTATTGTGATGCAGATTGGGCTGCATGTCCAACCACAAGGAGGTCAGTTACTGGGTTTGTCTTGAAGTTTGGGAACTCTCTGATTCCCTGGAAGTCCAAGAAACAACACACAGTCGTGAGGAGCTCTACAGAGGCTGAGTATAGAAGCTTGGCTACGTTAACAGCTGAGGTTGTATGGATCACAGGACTGTTCAAAGAGCTGGATATCAAGCTAACAGAGCCAGCACTCATCTATTACGACAACAAATCTGCTCTACAGATTGCTGCCAATCCGGTGTTCCATAAACGTACGAAACACATAGAAATTGATTTCCACTTCATTAGAGAGAAGATTCAAAAGGGGCTGATCAAAACTATCTACATCAACACAAAATATCAGCTGGCTGATCTTCTTACCAAAGCTCTAGGAGGAGCACAACATGATTTTCTACTTCACAAGCTTGGATTATTGAATCTTTTCAATACATCCAGCTTGAGGGGGAGTATTGGAGAAATTACCTAGCTAGTTAGTTGGTTACACAATATAAATAATAACAGAATTAGTTAGCAGTTAGTTGCACTGTTTTAGCTAATTAATTACATTCTATAGTTAGTTAACTGTAACTGTTAGGATAATAATAGTGTGGGTGAAGGTACATGGTAGAGAATTAAGTTGGGGTATAAATACCCCATTGTACTGTACAAAGGAGTAACTTTTACTCTTCTTCTTCAATAACACAAGAACAATTCTTGTTCTCAACTGCCTCGTTCTCTTCACATTTGCATTCTTCTTCTTCATTCATTTTTCCAATAGTTATATTAAGTTTGTTATTATTTTACACAATCTTTGACACCCTAAGATAATATAGGCGACTTGATTTTACTGGAGAGAAGCTGAGATGATTGGGACAGTTCCGAGAAGTCTGATATTGGTTATACATAGAGTAACCGGAATATGGTATAAAGTTTTTAGAATAACTGGCCGAACCAAAGCATTGACACCCCTATGCCATAGGTAATGTGGCGACTTGGTTTTCAGTGCTTATAAGGGTGCTCCTCTACTTGCTTTCTGCAAGGATGAGCAAAAGAGAGGATTTTCCCTTGACTTCTTTGTGTCAGGGTTCTAATGAGTTAGACATCTCAAGCTGCTTGATAAAGACTAAGTCCCCATTTATCTGCGTGAACGTGAGAATGGCCAGCGGAGTGTAATTGAAGTGCATAGGCACTCATCTTCTGATGTTGTTGTTCCCCTTTTCTAGATAGCTTTTCGTGCTCTCTCTTCGTTTTCCATTTCGTGTGTTGATTCAACCCTAATCCATCTCTCATTTTTCGGTTCAGCGATGCAAGTATGCCAATTTCATTAACTAGTGAGTTTTCCTAAAACGTAAAGACAACATTTCTTTAAAGAAAAGGATATTTGATGAGCATCAGCTATGTAGCACGGGCACATATATGAGTACAACATTTTTGATAAGTTAGGGCAACACATAAGTACAATGTGAAAAATATGAGAATCAAAATACAGGGGGCTATTTATAGATGTCTAGTTATATGCTGTTTGATAGTTCTCCTTAATACGTTTGATGTCTAAAAAGTTGTAATAATCATTAATAACAATGATGGACAAAAGCTATAAGACATCAATTCTTACTGATTTTAACTGTATGAATTGTGAAGTTTAGTCAAATTACCATCTGATTGGATATAATTCCATAAGATATTATCAAAGAGATCTCAATATTAACCCCAAAATGGGAGTTACAAACTAGAGATGATTGTTGGAACAAAATACAATGAAGCAATGTGCTCAAACCACCGGGATAGATTGCAAACATATCTTCTTAACCATGGGGATAGATTGCATTTCCATGTTCACAGATCTTCCTTTTCTTATTCACAAGAAAGGCAATTAAAAGTCCCAATTTACAAAAAATGTAAAGAGAGTTTTCGACCAGAAATCCTTTCATGAACTGTTAGCTGCCCTTCAGAATTCTCCGAAGTCTTGGCTTTTCTTATTTGAATTGACCTATCCTGTTACTTCTTCTCACAATTGCATTGTGACCTCAAATTTTCCCAGCGAATACCAATTTTAGGATGTTATTTGAATCCAACATCAAGAAGTTCTATCCAAAAATGAAACAAGAAATACCTCATCCTGGTCATATTCAGCGTATATTTTTGCCTAAAATATCCATGATAATGGTGTGCAACTAAAATATTAATACGTGTGTGCAAATATGGTGTCTTGTCAATTGATGATCCTTTCGGATGAGAAATCTAACTTGTTAGAATGTACTCAAAGTTAGAATGTGTATCTTTATTGGCCAGCTCAATTGGGACAACCAATGTTTGAGATGTTATCCTCTCGAACACTTGAGTGCTTCTGAGCTTTAGCGGTGCCAATAGATATAGTCTGCGTGAACAGAAAGAAATAACATGCGACCAGCTTATGTTTCTTATAACATAATGCTACTTTCTGACTGGTTTTATTAGTGCGTTGAAAGCATACCCTAGTGTCCTCATTTGCGACATCTGTTTAGTTGTTGACTCCAGGATTTACAAATTTAAATTTGTATGTGTTTGACATAATCCATTTAGTCACTTGGGTAAAGGGTTCTAGAATCCTGTTGATCATGTTTTGAGTGGTGAAAGAAACAAGTTGAAAGGATTGGATAATAGGAGAGAAGGTTTTATCTCCAAAGGGATTAGGAACCTCAACATTCCAAATGAAATAATGAATGCCAGTGGCAATGGCTGTCGTGTAATCCACCTTTCCGTCCACCCGTCCTACATGAAAAATGAAAAGAAGAGAGGAGATAGTCACCGATATCAGATGCTCAATTGTTTTTATTTGTGTCAGTTATCTGGTGCATTGTATTTATGCGCTTAACAGTGATCTAGTATGTTTTTGCTTCTTTAACCTGTTTGTATCCGATGAAAAAAGTTTTTAAGTGATCACTCTGTATTCAGAGTTTTACTGTGATCTTGCAGTTCATAATTAATGAGATAGTGCAACAGTAAGTCTGCTGTTGTTTCTCTAAGTCTATACATTTAGGCTTACTTTTGTTCTGGTTTTGTTGGTTAAAGTCTTGCGTTAGTTGCTCATTGTGTCCAGCAGTAGAGGCTGGTGATATCACTAACTAATCACTGATCATAGAGAGTTTGGAACTGAAACTCTTGGCTTCAAATCTCTATGGCATCACCTACTTGTTTTGTGTGTTATTGTTAAATTCTGTTGACGTACCCTGTTATATCTCAACCGTTTTATCTGTGTGGGGTGCAGACGTCTTCTATGTAATGCAAGAAACTAGTCATTTCATGGTGATAGATAGGATGTTTTCTTTCCTGTAGTCTTGAGTTCTCATGCATTTCTGTGTAACAGGATGGAGATGGAGGCAGATTACATAGGGCTGCTATTGCTGGCTTCTGCTGGATATAATCCTCGAATAGCTCCCTCAGTCTATGAGAAACTAGGCAAAATTTCTGGCGAATCAGCCTTGAGAGATTATCTGTCTACTCATCCTTCTGGGAAGAAGAGAGCACAGTTGTTGGCTCAGGCTAAAGTAATGGATGAAGCTCTTACGATATATAGGGAAGTGCAGGCAGGAAAGGGAATTGAGGGTTTCCTATAGAGGAAGATGAAATGCACAGCAGGCCATGTGAGTAGGGGCTGTCCAGAAGCCTAAGCAGGCAGCTTCTTTGGAAGTTACGCTCGTCTTTTCTCCGCCTCTTGATTGATTTTCATTTCAGATTAGCAAAGAGTTGTCTTTACGAAATTGTTATTTTTGGACAACTCCAGTTCCTTTTCGTAGCTGCTGAAATTGACTGTTCAATAAGCATACTTGTTGTCTGCAACCCTTTCAAATCCCATGTCGTGAAGTTTCTGTGAAAGCGAGGAGGCAACATTCCATCCTTTCAAGTGTTGTCGATCAGCTACTAAGTTTATCTGTCATCTGGTTGTCTTTTTCCTTAGCAATGTGTAAGGCAATTATCCATCTTTTCCTGTAAGTTTTGAATGTCACCACACCATTGTGACAATGTGTAAGGCAATTGCTTTTTCTTTTCTTGAAATGAATGTCCATCAGTCTCGGATGTAGCCAAGAATTTACTATATTGTGGTTTTAGATATGATGGAATAAAGCAAAATGATTCTTTAAACTGTCTGCGCTTCTTTCAATTGTGAAGTAGCAATTAATCAATGCAACTTTTGACGCTCATAGGTCATCCAGAAATAGTCGCGCAATATTTTTAAACATAGGGATCAGACTGCGTACATTAGATTCCTCTTGTCCCGCAATGGGCGGGAGCCCTACATTACAGTAGTGATGTTGTTGTAATGTCTATGAAAACAACCTCACCCTTGTGCTCTATCCTTCATCTGACTTCATACACCCCACCCTTCTTCTGACCAACAAGGGATTGAGTGTACCAATTTCATCATTTCCGTTGTACGACTCCGAACAAGATTTTATAATCGTCAAATGTTGGAGCTACAACAAGGATGGAGTTCCAACGGTTAAATTTGACGAACAGACTAGCATGCCTGCTTGAGAATTGCAGGAGCATGAGGGAGCTCAAGAAGATTCATGCCCACATCACTACATCCCCGCAGCTCTTCATTACTGACCGTTGGTTTCTAATCTCTCGCCTTATTTTCTTCTGCACAGTTTCTCAATCAGGGTCCCTCAGCTATGCCGACACCGTATTCAGGCTCGTTCCTCGAAAAACTCTCTTCGTTTACAATGCCATGATCAGAGCTTACGCTTCAAGAATCCATGATCCCAATTCACAACCCTTAATCTTGTACAAACAAATGCTCTTTGATAGTATTACTCCTGACTGTATTACATTTCCCTTCTTGTTAAAGCATTGCGTGAGTAGAGTTGATGGACTTGTCGGACCAAGTGTTCACTCCGACATTGTTAAGTTTGGGTTTCACAGTGATGTTTTTGTGCAGAACTCTTTGATTACTCTGTATTCACAGTGTGGGTCAGTAGACAATGCACGAAGGGTGTTTGATGAAATGTCTAATCGGGATATTGTTTCGTGGAATTCTATAGTAATTGGGTATTTGAGAAATTCAGAGTTGGATATGGCCTTAGAGTTGTTCAGGAGAATGAACAGGAGGAATATTGTCACTTGGAATTCAATTATCACAGGGTTCGTACAAGGAGGTAGGCCAAAAGCAGCTTTGGAATTCTTTTATGAAATGCAAGTTTCTGGTGATGATATGGTTAGTCCAGACAAAATGACAATTGCTAGTGCGCTCTCAGCTTGTGCTTCTCTTGGAGCGGTTGATCAAGGGACGTGGGTGCACGATTACTTGAATAGAAACGAAATGGAGTGTGATATGGTGATTGCTACAGCATTAGTTGATATGTATGGCAAATGTGGGAGTCTTTCTAGGGCCCTTGATGTCTTTAGGTCAATGAAAAATAAGGATGTTTTGGCATGGACAGCTATGCTTTCTGCGTTTGCAATAAATGGGAATGGCAGAGAAGCTTTTGAGCTTTTCTTGGACATGGAAATGGCTGGAGTGAGACCTAATGCTGTGACTTTTACTGCATTGCTGTCTGCTTGTGCTCATTCTGGCCTTACAGAGCTAGGCCGTTGGTGTTTTCGTGTGATGTGGCATGCTTATCACATAGAACCGCAGGTCCAACACTATGCTTGCATGGTAGACATTCTTGGTCGAGCTGGTCTCTTTGATGAAGCGGAAGGGCTAATCAGAAATATGCCAATGGAGCCAAATGTTTTTGTTTGGGGTGCACTACTCGGTGGCTGTCAAATGCACCAAAATTTTCAGTTAGGAGAAAAAGTCGCCTGGTATTTAATTGCTTTAGAGCCTTTGAACCATGCTTTTTATATTAATCTTTGCGATATATATGCCAAAGCTAGAAGGTTTGATCATGTGAAGGAAATTAGAGCCCTTATGAAGGAGAAAGGGATTGAGAAGACCGTTCCCGGCTACAGCATGATTGAAGTTGATGGAGTTCTCCATGAATTTTCTGTAAGAGGATCACCACAAGTTTTGATGACGGAGATAAAGTCAGTTTTAGCTAGTTTGATTGATGAGATAGGAAGGAATGTTAATATGCGCACCATTGTGGGATGATTAAGAAAGGATTTTATTACTCAGTTGGTTCATCTATAGATACGTCTTACGAGCATGGCATTCCATCTGAAGATGTGAGTCATACATTCATATGCCACCCACACTTCTGGTGGTCTTATTTTACACCAGATTAGGCTTTAATGGCCTTATGGTTGAGACGCTGCCATGTATATGTGCTCTTGTGGAGTCATGCGTTACGCGCAGTGTGACAGATAGCTGAACGCTTACGGAGCTGTTGACCGGGTACGTTTATAGACGAGATGACATTTTTTGAATAAACTACAACTGTTCTATTAGTATCTTTTTAATGGGTTCCAATCTGACATCATGTTCTAATGGGGGATCTCAATCTCAAACAGCTTAACATGTCATTTTGCCATTTTCGATAAAATTGTACCCCGTTAACGGTCAACAATTTGAATGGAAGGCAAGTCCATCAAAATCAGACATTTGCTTCCCTGGATCAATATCGCATATTTTTTCCTTTCCTTTCCTTTTTAATCCTCATGTCATCAATATTTTTAAATAGAAATTTAGATATTCAAAATCTATAAAAAAAATACTATAAATTATAATTTTTTTAAAATTTATATGTTAAACTAAAAAAAGACTATTATAAGTAAAAGAAAAACGGAGGGAGTATATACAAAATCTATGATGTTGCTCTAATAAAATGAACCGCAATTTGTGCATCGCGCGGAATCCAATACATAAGCAATTAATGTCACGTAGGTATGCTATTGTGGAGTTATGTGTTGGGCGTAAGTGATTGTGGATAACAATGAAAGGAGGCACATATGTAGCTGCTGCCCAGATACGTTTAGTACAAGGTCACATTTTTTGACTAAATTAGTCCCGTGCTCGTTAAAAAAGGAATGATTTTTTTTGCTATTTTAGTCTGTTTAAAAAGCAATAATCTTTTTTTCTTTTTTGATAATATTTTAATATCAACTTTAGACGTAACATATTTAAGGTACAAGATTAAAGAACATTTTGATACATGTGACATAATTTTAATTTATAATCAGGGGCGGATTCACGTGTTGGGTTCCGGGTGCTCGAGCACCTATTGACCCTGAAAAATTATTTGTGTATTCATATAGAAAATTTGTAAAAATAGTATAAATATATGGTTTAAGCCTCCACTAAAGAAGAAGTTCCGTGGGTGCTGTAGTTCTCCGCGCATCATTCTTAAATTGGAGACCGCAAATTTGTCAAGGCATTCAATAAGCGTAACATATCATCCAACACTGGAAAGGGAGATGGAGGTTCACAAATTTGTCTAAGGCGTTCTCAATAAGCGTAACATACCATCCACACTGAAAAGGGAGATGGAGGTTCTATGTATGCCTACTAGTCTCACAATAACAGCATTTTGTGTTATATTAGCGGCAACATGTGTGTTCAAATTTGTCTTAAACAAGGGAAAGTACCATCCTGTCGCTGGAACAGCCATCGATCATTTGCTGAACTTCGACAGGCTGCATGATTACATGAAGGAAACGGCAAACAAATACAAGACCTATAGGATACTTTATCTTTTCCGAAGTGAGGTGTATACGGTTGATCCTGCAAATGTCGAGTATATCCTAAAAACTAATTTCCCCAACTATGGCAAGGTAACATTTAAGTCATGTATGTCAAACTTTTTATTTTCCGAAAGAAGAAAAGAATTTACTAGTTTCTCACCCTAAAATTACAGGGTTGGCACCATTACGACAAAATGAATGATCTTTTCGGTGATGGGATCTTCACCGTTGATGGAGAGAAATGGAGAAACCAACGGAAAATATCAAGTTATGAATTCTCCACAAAAAATTTAAGGGATTTCAGTAGTGCAGTTTTCAGAATTAGTGCAGTAAAACTTGCTCAGAAAGTATCTGAAGCTGTGACCTCAAATCAAGCAATAGAAATCCAAGTATGGAACTCTGCTCTGCTCTTCTGCAGTAAAAATTGCTCACATAACCTAACTCTTACATTTCTTGGCAGGATTTGTTTACGAAATCAACGCTTGAGACGGTATTCAATATCTTACTAGGTGTGGATCTAGACGCTACAACTGAAGAGGGCAATCTATTTTCCACTTCTTTCGATGAAGCTAACGCAATAACTCTTTATCGCTACGTTGATGTATTTTGGAAAGTGAAAAGATATCTAAACGTTGGGTCCGAAGCAAATATGAAGAAGTGTATTAAGGTGGTTGATGAATTTGTATGTAAAATTATCAGAAACAAGACAGAACAGATGAGCAAGTCGCGAGATGACAGCAGGATGGTAAGTTTCTAACTTATTTCCCATGAACAGGAGCACCAGATGATATTTCTGAATTTTTACATAAATGGCAGATGAAGAAATCGGACATTCTGTCGAGGTTTCTGGAAATGAACAAAACGGATCCAAAGTACCTTAAGGACATAATCCTTAGCTTTATAATTGCTGGCAAAGACACTACAGCTAGCACACTTTCCTGGTTCTTCTATATGATGTGCAAGCACCCTTTCCTACAAGAAAAAATTGCAGAGGAAGTCAGTAAAGCAACCGGAATAAACCAGAATTCGAGTATCAATGAGCTAGTTAACAGCATTAATGATGACGCACTGGATAAAATGCAGTATCTCCATGCATCACTAACTGAGACGCTCAGATTATATCCTGCAATTCCGGTGGTACTACTTATATATAGTGAGAATGATATGATATTCACAAACATGGATGTCATTAGGCCACTGCATCATGCAGGGGCGGGGCTACATTCACCCAAGGGTGGTCAAAACACCCTTCATCGGAAAACATTTTCGAATATATAGATATTTTGATATATATACATATCAAATGTTGAACACCCTTGATACAAAAATCAATTGAAAAGGAGTTAAGCAAAACTTCTAATTACATAATTCGAATTAGGCAATTGAAAAGGCTAAATTTTATATAATTTTACAAAAAACTTCATGGGAACCTCAGATTTCATCTTTGACATGTGTTTCGAGGTAAAAATTGTTGTTTTTGTTGATTATATTACTGTAAATTGTCAAAAACTTTGAGTTGCGATATCTTTGCATCTTTTGTCGGAATTAAGTAAAATTTGGGTCTAAATTGTACAATTTTTTAAAATGCACATTGTAGTATCTTCGAATTTTATTAATTTGACTGAGAAGCTATTGTACATATATATTGTTCCGATAAAAAATGTCATGTGATTATTGGGTTGTTTCTTTGTGTTTTGAGCCTCATTTTGAGCTCAATTTTAGGCTATAGACTCAGGGTGACGTAGAGATCATTTTATAGGAATTGATTTGGTATTTCAAGCGTAGGCCCAATTTTTTCCATTTTAGTTGCAATTGACATAATTTTCCCCATTTCTTGAGATACTAGTTTAGCGTACGTGCGTTGCACGTGTGTGTCACGTTAATGCTATTAAATTGAATACTATAAATATTTGAAAAATCCTTAATATTATCATAAGAATATATACGTTTTTAAATTATTCATTAGATGTTCAGAATCGGCATCGAAGTCCAACTAATTCAAATTCAGACTTGACAGACCTCATTCGGGAATAACGCACTTGACCAAGACTTTTTTTTTCATACCTAGCATACACAATTCTAAATAAATGGAACAATAATGGATGACCCTAAACATACATTTAATTTATATATAATATAAAAGGTATGTTTTATGAATAAATTGTATAGTTCTATTTGTTTTATTCGGGATCAAAATGATCATATTTTATTAGAAAAATGTAAATTTGAAAAATAATATTTCATTAAATATTTTTTGAAATACACTTTTTTCATGATGCTTAAAAAGTTACTGTGAAATAACTTAATTTAAACAATCGACACTTTGAGTTTTCAAAAATATGAAAATAAAAAGATTAGTTTTTCAATTTCTTTGAGAGTAATAGTACTTTGAAATAGTAAGCAATTATTCAAATAATAAAGGAAAAAAATCTCGAAGTGATTCATCCTATTGTACTTAAGAGTTAAAAAAAATAAAATTTTAGATTCTCTTATTATTACAAATAATTTGAAGAGTATTGTTCACCTCCATAAATGAATAAATAGTTGGAATTTTTGTCGATCAATTTAGATGGAAAAAATCTATAAATAAAGATCGATTAATTATGAAGTATTGAAAATATAGATAACTTTCATAAGTAAAAGAAAAAAGATAACCAAACTAACAAGTGCAACTTTTTATCAACCATATATTTATTGAAAAACTTAAAATCTTCTTAATATTTTAAATTTTACTGTATATTTTTGAACTCCTTAATTATTAATGGAAGTGTTTCAAGTGTCTTTACTGGTGCCCCTTTTATATTGTTTTATTGGACCATTGCTAATAAGTAAGACTTTTATTATCTAGTAAGAATCATATCTTTTTAAGTTATTAATTGACGTAAGTTAATTGATCAAGTCCTTCTCATAATTTGTTGCAAGTTGTCTAAAATAAATTATTGACAAAAATAATAATAAGAATAATATATAAATTTATAATCAAAAAAATTTATAAGATAAAAAAGTATTACCTTACCTGAGATATTACATCACCTGAAAGTATGAAACTTGTGAATAGATGGAGATATTAGTTACACAATAAGTGAAATTTTAAATAACGAAAATTTATTAGACTTAATTAACTAAACTAAGGATATAATATAATTGAATGAAGCAAGTTAAATAAGTATAACAATTAATATTATATTCTTCAAATTCAAAAAGTCAAAAAGAAAGGGAAAAGAATATAAAACAAAGAAAGTGAGTGTGTAATATAAGTAAATCTGAGAATAAAATGAAGTTCGGAAAAAAGCGTAAAATAAGATCCACACCACTAAACACAAATCGGTGAATGGGATAAATGAATCAATCAAAGCAAGAAAAAATTTGATTGCAATTCTAAAATAAGAAGATGCAAGTCGAATTGTTGATTGCTGAATGATTGATGAATCAAAAATTGAAATTGAAATATTTTTATAGAAGTAAAAAAGTCGTAAATAAAAAAAATATAAAATAATATTTTATCATATTTAGGACAAAATCTTTCATCATATAATTAACATTCATGGTGAAAGAAGAATTTTTATTAAAATAGTAGAGTCATAAGAAAAAAAAAATTCACACACCAATTAATTATGAAAAAAAATTGACAAACTAATTAACTATAGTTCAATATTTTCACAAATGGGACCTTCTTGGTCACCACAAAAAAAAGAAAAAAAAAATCACAAACCAAACTTTTTAATAGTTTCAATATTAAAAAGAAAAAAGGAAAAAAGAAATTGACAAAACACTGTACGTTTTCTCTTTTAAAAATCATTTTTAATTACTATTTGGAAAATGTGTTTCCCTTTTAAAAAGATTTTTTTTTAAAAATTATTATATGAAAGTTTTATTTGACTATTTTCTTTTTAAACCAAGTCTAGTTTAGTTGAAAAATAATTTTTTAATAAGAATTTAACTATAATAAGAAAATTTTCTCAATTTAATTTTGGTACATTTGATAGTATTAAAATAATAATAAAATAATATTAAAAAGATGATGAAAAGACTACTTTATTTAAAGAGGAGTCTTTTTGATGAAGGACAAAAAATTTAAATAATATTATTAAAGAGCTTTATACTTTTAATATATTATAGATTATGACCAAAATAACCATATTTACATTGTGATTCGTGTTTTGATAACTGAGCGGCATTTGGAGGCGATCAGGAAAGATAAAGCTCATGTGGACTTATCTGGAGCATGTGAATTTGCCTTCCAGGTAGACTAGATTTTTCTCATTTATAGACTTAGCTGGAATATATGTTACTAGGAGCCTGGTTATTGTTGAAGTTCTGAGTAAAATATATATGTATATTGTTAAGGCTCAGATTATCATTTAGACTCTCTAATTTTTATATCTAACACATTTGATTATAAGGTCGGATTTTTATTCTTATGTATATTTTTTGCGTAATGGGTCTTGCAAATGCAATGAAGAACCTATGTATCGGATATCAGCAAATTCAATGCTAAAAATTACTGGAACATCCAAAAATTATGTCGAAGCTCATTCTAATGCTAAAATTACCTCTTAGAACTTCTGAAATAATCAGAAATGCAATTTGAGCACCCGAACATAAAATATTGATAAAAAATCAAACCTTAGTCAAACTTTAACTTAGTTTTCAACTTTGGACCTTAAATCTACATAACAAGTCCGAATTCAATTCTGACAACTCTTCTAGATCAATTTTCATATTTCAAAACTGATTGAATCGACAGGATTTTGTTCAGAGATTCGAGTCTCCAAATGATTTTAAAATTCAAAATTAAGCAAGTTAAGCCTTTAAAACTCAACTTTTCACATGATTTTTCAAAAATAAACTTTCGAAACCAACCATCGAAGGGTTAATGTGGGTGACACTCACAACCTATTTGGGGTCATGACACTAACTCAGACCCAAAAGCTAATTCAAATGATGAGCATTGTTCAAACTTTGTAAGAAAATCATTTATCTTATTCATCATCATCATGAAACTTTTTTATTCTTTAATACCTCGAATTACGTACGAGAATTGTTTAGCCCTTACAAAAAATCACTCATCTTATTAATCATTGATGAAAAACTTTTTCATCCTGCAACACCCCATATTATGCAGAAGGACTGTTCAAATCTTTTGAAAAGACTACACATTTCATTAATCACCATATGAAACTTTTTCAGTTTTCAACACTTAGTGAACCAAATACCTAAGTTTACAATCTTATCTCAGAGAAACTGAGTCCTTGTAATTACTATGAACTTGTCCCTTTTGTTCTTTATTTCAGTATTTGAGTGGGAAAATGTGCTAGAGATAGCTATCGGTCGAGTTGCCTTGTTCCTAGTACTTGCATGATTGATCACTACAGTGATAAAGGAACAACCCAAGTTGGTGCATGCCTGCCTGCATGGTGGTCACCCACCACTACAACATTTTGGACACAAAGATTCTCTTTTGTGTAATCTCCGTTTTATTTTATATAATATAATATAATTTGCTTTGCTAACAATTTAAAAAAATAAAGATATTTTGAAATTTATGTCTAAAATAAATGATTAACGTTTGTGTGATCATAAATCACTTCATTAAAAATAAAATAAATATTTTAAAATTAAATTTTATAAAATATAGAAATATATTCTTTTTTACACTGATTAAAAAAAATAAACTGTCATAGAAAATTAAACAGAGGAGTAATAAACAGAGAAGTTGAAGCAATAAAAGCCCGCTTTCTATAGCTGTAACTTAGTAGGAAGGATAAGTGAATTGTAGTTTTACCTATGTTTTAGTGAAAAAATATTATTCTAAAAGCTTTCATACATAACTAAAGATGGGGTGGGAATGGGTGGGGATCGGGGAGGAGCGACAATGACTTTAGAATGTTACTTATAGTCCAAAGGGCGCTAGTATTAGCAACTGAAAACCCTTTATTGTCACATCCTGCATTTCTATTTTATACATATGGCTACCTGCCCATTGGGTTCCAAAAGGGGTCAAAATGGAGACCAACTGATGAAATCAAAGGGATTCCCCTTGATCCAATTATCTTTATCATCACACTATAAGCATTATTCACCATCCCCTTTTCTAGCCTGTGAAGCTTCTTGTATCCTATTGTGGTTCCATTTGCAATTTTCTTCCCATCTGCGTAAATTTCATGTATTTTTATCCTTTGTCCTAGCCCAATTGCTTCTTGAATCCTTACCACATTAAACCTCAACGGCTTAGCACTCTTTGTTTTGAACTCAATCCAATGATGATGTTTATAATCTCTTGGAGCCCAATATGTCCACAAATGGTCATCGTCTAGCACGTTTTCGGGTCCAAATCCTCCTCTCTGACTACTTGCCTTGATTGAACACTCGTTGGCTAAATTGGTGGAGAATATTGTGTGAATTGCACTTGAAAATTCTTTGACTCTTTGCACATCGCTATCGGATATTAATCCCTGTGTGTTGGGAGGTACGTTAAGTAGCAATACACAATTTCGCCCGATGGAGTTGTAGTAAATTTCGAGCAAGTCACTTAGGTTCTTTGGTGATTGTGATTTATGCCAAAACCATCCATCTCGAATCGATACATCACATTCTGCTGGTACCCAATCTGTCCCTTTTGGGTCCCCACTATTGAGATAACTGCATTTTATTTTAGATTAGCACTCACAATCAAAAATTTAATTATAGATTAACATATCACTTACTAGAATTCTTTTCGGGCTGTTTAGTGTCACTCAATTTGTTATTTACCTGGCAAGTTTAGAATAACCTGGGTGCTGGGATAATTTCTTCCATGATAAAAAGGATAACATAACAAATATATCCCTTTGAATATCTTATTTTTACATTGATATATATTTACATTATTTTTAATACCGTATATCATTCACAACCTTCACTATTTATTTTTATGATAATTCTTCACTATGTAAACATAATTTTTATTCATGTATTTATTCGGCTAATTCTTATGTTTATTATATTTTGATTTCTCTACTACTCTTAATTACATATTTTTCATTATGTATTCTTTTAGTTACTTGAAAGCTTGTAATTCATCTATCAATTAAATTGAAGATTTTAATATTTTTCAATGTAAGAGTGATATATGTTTAAATGATGTGATATAAAGAATAAATTCTCTTTTACTTTAACAAACTTAATATAGAAGTTCTATTTTTAAGTTAAATAAGATGAAAGTTTTATTTTTAAGCACATACGGTACCATCATGAAAATGCAAATACAAAAATATTTAAGCTAAATAAGTACATTTGGTACCATCATAACTTGTATCAAACCAAACAATCCCTTAATTACTCCAATTTTCCTTTATTTTCAGTATGATTTAATTCTTCACTACTGAATTTCCTTTACATATTGATTTTTTTTATATATGTCTAATTATTTAGACCGAGAGTCCCATCAATCGAAAGCAACTACTCTCAATCTCTGTACATTCATAAAATAAAATAAACTGTGTACACATTATTCTCCCCAAAACTCTTATAATTGACATGATTTTATTATTACATAAATTAAAATCATAAGTTCCAAAACACTTTGATTTTTATTAAATTTTGCTCTTAGTGAAAGTCACTATCTAATACAATTGACACCTTGACATGTATGTTCTTGTTTTTCATACGAACGGCGATTGACAACTTAGTATTGTTTTTTGCAGGGACGTATTTTCATTTTACGACAAAATCGAATTTCAATGAATAAATACAGCAAGCACAAACAAGGGAAATAATTGTATTTTAGGTAGGTTAGGGAAAAAGAAAAAAGTTTACGTACTCAACGTTGCTAGAGCCAATGGACAACAATGTTCGATTGATGGTGGACCAACATGTGTTTCCGGCGAATCCGGCCTCATTACCGACCCATCTGACTCCGGGTCCGGCATCGGAAAATATGTTGATTGCACTCTGCAATTCCTTCACCATTGCAAACCAATCATCGAAGTAGTAAGTCATGTTTGGTGCATCTGAACCCTTTGCTCCATCAAACCATATCTCTTTAACATCTCCATATCTTTAATTTCAATGAAAACTATTAGCTCCAATAGTTTTAATGACGCTATCAGATCATCTTAAATATTATTCTTTTTTAATCAAGGTCAGAGCCTAAAGGTATTATACTGTCATGGAGATGATCTAAAAGATAATTGTATATAAGTAATCAGTTAGATTCACAACTTGAGAAAGTTCTTTTTGGAGTTATTTACACTATTAAAAATGAGAGAAAAAATTTTGAAATTTGTGATATAAAAGAAAATCATCTTATTAAAGGTAAAATTAGAAGTTATAATGTTAACTAAAATTATAAATGTGTTACTTTTTAAAAATTCCTAAAAAAACTGTATCACATGTAGAATTTGCATAGAGGAGTTATATTTATGAAGAGATTCACCTATAATATTATCTAATAAATGACTAGATGTGAAAATAACTTTTACACCATAATACATTGAATTTAACTCCCTGAAAAGTAAGATAAATTATATCCCGCTTTACTAAACTAGGCTAAAAATTCTTTATACCTTCTATGTATAATTAATATAAGTAAATTATCTCAAATCTGGGTTTTCCTAAAGAGCTTAAAACCTCAAAAATCTCATAAACTATTGGGATATTCACAAAGAGACCAAAACTTCTTTCATGGAGATCAAGTCCAAATAATCTTAATTTGAAAAATACGTCACTAAAAACCCTTGAATCAAGAGGAATAGATTTGTACTCATATTATTTATTATTTAGGAATAAAATTACATTTCTTCGTAAAAATAATAACAATAATATAAGTAAACTATTTTCTTCTTAAATGTATTATAACATATGAAAGATGGTAAGGCCTTACTTATTTAGAAGTTCTTGTAGTTGAGCCAAATAATGTTCATTGTACTCCTTATTTAGACCATATGATTTATCATGACGATCCCAAGGCGAAAGGTACAAACCAACGTCCACGCCACGAGCCTTGGCCGCATCGACAAATTCTCGTACCACATCGCCTTTCCCATTTTTCCAAGGACTTGTTATAACCGAGTGATTGGTGTATTTAGAAGGCCACAAGCAGAAACCATCATGGTGCTTAGCAGTGAGTATCACTAGCGATACTCCTGCTTGAACCGCGGTGTCAACCCATTGGTTAGCATCTAGGTTGGTGGGGTTGAAAATCGCAGGATTTTCATCCCCAGTGCCCCATTCACGGTCAGTGAAAGTGTTGACACCAAAGTGATGGAACATGATGAGTTCCCTTTGTTGCCATTTTAATTGAGCGTAATTTGGTAAGGGTAGAATTGGCAATGGAGGGGGTGTTATTTGTTCTTCTTGGCTAGGAATGATTAATTGCAATAAGGTGATGAAAAATGAGATGACTAGACAAGACAAAGGCTTAGCCATGATTTTTTTTCTTTTTTTTTTCAATGTTGATAATTTATGGTCATGTAATCTAATAATTCAATTGTGTGAAGGAAGCATTATGGAGAAGAGAGAATGAATAAGTGCCAAAGTGGGGGGACCTTTTCCCTTTGCTTTTTTGTGTGGTGTTTGTACCATATATATACAAGGAGATTCTTTAGTAGGAGGATATATGAGAATTATATTCTTGAGAAAGGATTTTTGTTTGGTTGTTAAAAAAGGAAGTAAAAAGTGATGTAAATATCAAGTTGGTTTTGTTACTTTTTTGCCTTTTTGCATCCTTTCACGGGTTGGCCTCCTAGTGTCTCTAGTCATTGGACCAAGTAATGGACACATTTTTGATATTTTCTTCCCAAGGAAGAAGAGTAACATTGAGCATTACCGTTCACCAAGGAACAAATACCAACTACCTATCTTTACTAATTCATTTACATCTAGCCAATAAGTTTTTTACATCTAGCCAATAGTTTTTTTTTTAAAAAAAAGGGCAAGCCCATTGTGTTCCGAAAAGAGTCCGACCACAGAGGTTTATTGTGTATAATCTTATCTTGCATTCCTACCAGAAGCTGTTTTTAAGGCTTAAACTCGTGACCTTATGGTCACATGACAACAACTTTACTAGTTACCCTTTCCAACATCGCCAACAATGAGAAAAAAAACTTTGTGCATCTAGTGCATAATGAACTGAAAATGAATGTTTGAATGATAATCTAGTTGTTGAAACTCTCGAAATATAATCTAATTTATGTGTATTACTATTTTTGAAAAATTTGACATGCACTCTGTAATATATTTATAGAGTGTGAACAACTTTTTCTTTTTTCTCCTTTCACTTTTGACTTTTTTTAATACTTTTTAATTTTAAAAAAAATTATTCTAAAACACTTTCAAAACTTGAAGTGCTTAAAAATCAATAACCAAAACAATAAGCAATCCAACCTAAAGTTTAGCCGAATTAATTAATTACTGATATTTTGTGTCGGTTATATATTTCATTCCATAACAGAAATATTCCGTTAGCAAAAATTACGTTTCGTTAGAAATACCTACAGCTTTTCGTTGATGATTCATCCTTAATAAATGGATTTTACTACTCTCTTCCATTCCAATTAATTAAATTAAAAAAAAGATTTTTAAAAATTATAATTTAAAATAAGTTATATAAATTTATATGCTTAGAAATCATTTTAAGGATAAAATGAATATTGACAAGAAATTATTATTAAAATATGTAAATGGATCACATTTTACATTTCCCTTCCAAAAATAGTTGTCATATATGATATCCCATGGTATATGTGGTACAAAAATCTACATTCAGATCTACCAATAATAAAATTTTAAGATAATAGTCGGTTAAATAATAGGGGAGGGTGCACTGAGGATTTAACAATTTTAATTTTATATATATAATAAATTTTAAAATTAAAATTTATCTACCATTTCTTCATATACTAGAAAAGGGAAAGCCTGTGTTCCGCACGGATGCAACAATTATTATTTTCTGATCTCAATTCATATAATGTTGATAGAATATTTTATATATTTTTAAAATTTTAAGTTTTTTAATATTTAGACTTAAAATAATTGATTAGGTCGATATAGTAAAATAACAGGCAGATGAAGAAATAATTTGTTGGGGGGTACTATTATAAAATTAAGTTGGAGCAGCTGAAGGCATACAATTAAATAGTTGAAGCAAACACGTCAAAACCCACAAAATATTTTGATTGGACCGCATATAATAAAGGAGGAGATGAAGCAGACATAATGATGGAAAACTATTTGCTTTCTCTATTAATTTTTAAGTTGTTTATTATTTTGTAATGCTCGATGAAATTACCAAAATGCCCCTCTAAAAGTAATTATGCAAATAACACGTCTTCCTAAGCTCCGATGCAAAATTCGAGATCAGATTTGCGATCAGCGCAAAAAACTGATTGAGAAAATGGTCTCAACCCGATTTCAGAGTAATCAAGTAGAAAAATAATTTTTTGTAACTAAATGCGAATCAGTGAGGGTGCGTGATGGGACCACGATGTGCGGTAATCGCGGATCAATACTTAGAAAGTTCATTCAGAGAGTTTTCGATGAAAAATACCAAAAAAATATGGGGTCCGCGTCGCGAACCCCTCGTTCTGAAATTGACTTTTTCTCGAACTTCGTGAGAGGCATCCTAGACCTTTTCAAACCCCTCCTAGACTTAATATATGACCAAAATAGGTCATTTTAAGCGTAAAAAAGGTTTATAACCCATTCTTAAGCCGTTTTAAGTCCCTAAAAAAGACCTAGGGCTAAAAGAGAATAGAGAAGAGCGAGGAGTTGAAGATTTCAAGTTGAATTCGTGTCAAATTGATTGTCTATCTTTATCCCAGGTATGTAAGGCTAAACTAAAAGCATGAGATTGTTCTTCAATGTGCTCCATAGATAGTCATAGATGAGTTGAGAGTCCATGAGTCCCCGTACATGATTTCTTGAAGTATTATCTTGATTAAATTCTTGAATTAAGTTTCTATTGTATTAATGAGTTTCTTGTATACAATCTTCTTGAAGTTGAGTAATTGTTCAGATGTATGTTCATGCTTTCATTCACATGAACCTAATTGAGAACTATGGTTGCTTTTATGCATTGTTTTGAAAAATAAGATTTGATGGTCATACTGAGCATACTAATCCTGATGATTTCTTTTAGCATATTTTACTGAGTTTCATGAATATAACTTTTGGAGCATGAATAATAATCTGAGAAAGAGTTTTGGTGATATGCAGAGATTATTTTTGAAGCATGAGTTTATTTTAGAAAACACTTGATAATTTAATGAGTTTTGAGTGAATTGAGTAATGAGTATCATGACGCTTTAAGTACATATTGATGGTAATATAAGTATATTTTCTCATAATAATTTCATTGATAGATGATAGTGATAGTTGATATGAGTCTTAAAGAGAATTGATTTGATTGATGAGTCGCACATGTTTTAGTCTTAGGAGTACTATTGACTACCGAAATATGTGAGGAGTGTCACCCCAGACTGCGTTTGCCAGCGTAGGATAGTCGTACAACATGTTCTGGCGACTCTTGTCCCAAAAGTTGAACATTCTCTTTGGATCTAAGAGAGAGAAATAGAAATAGTATGTCCTTTACCATGGCAAGTTTAGGATGATCGTGGCAACGATGCTCATTTGTTGTGCATCACCTAACTTAAAGGTGATGGGATAGGATAGATGTCGATTAAGAGAAACTCTCAAGCAATATTGATTGAGCATGAGATTTCTAATGGAGTTATCCTTTTCTTTTCAAATGTATATGTCACGATCGCAAAAATTGGCGTGATGGCACTTGCTCAATCCCACCAAAATAAGTCAGCCTTAACTCAAAGAGATAATACACATATCACGCGAAAATAATTGACTAGAGTAGATAACTAAAGCTGAGAATTTTCATAAACTTAAATACCACCCAAGGATTGATTGTCACGCGTACAAGCCACTAATAATATAGAAAATCAAAGAAATATAAGTTCAAATAGTCCTTCTTCTCGAATAGAATAAGTACAAAAGAAATAGGAACAAGAGAGTCAGTCAGATGTCAACAACTACCTCTATACGTCTCCTGGGAAGCCTTGGAGGATCAAGGAAAATACTATTCATTGTCCGGGCTCACAACCTACACAAGTATAGAAGCAAGGCGTGAATACCAAATACCATGCAGTACCCAGCAAGTCAACTAACAAAACAAAGGAAGTCTAATAGAATACACAAACTCCTTTCGTCCCAATCGATCTTCACGATTACAACCTGCACAGAAAGTTATTCTAACCCAGCAATACATAATACATAATAAAGATGGTATTTCACCATATCACAATTCCAAAGCACAAGCTAAAAGTGATAGCGCAATTAATCATAAGAATAACATCATGCTATGCAATAATATGCAAGAGTAAATTGCAATGCTTATGCAATAATCGCCGGCAAAGACCTCGATATTTTAACATCACTGAAAATATCTCAATTTCACATCATCACCAGCAAAAAACCTCGGCGTCACAGTATCATCATAAATTTACCGGCAAAGACCTAGGCATCACAATGTCATTATAAATTCATCGGCAAAGACCTCGGCATCACAATATCATCATAAAATTTTCAATATCATAATTTTGCCGGCAAAGACCTCGGCATCATATATCTCGATCAATAAAGACCTCAGTCCTAAAATTTCCATCTCACTCATATCAATATACAAAATCAATGTAAATATGCATGTCATGGAATGAATGAACATGATATG
>JAOTQJ010000072.1:1573599-1592695 GCA_025642045.1 Solanum sejunctum | reverse complement strand
ATATATATATATATATATATATATATATATATATATGAATAAAAATGATCTAAAATCTTTAAATTCTTGAAATTTGAAATTTTTTATAAGATAGATTATCAAAATTTAATTCAGAATTTCTGATCAAATAAGTTTTTAAAATTTGATATAAAATCTATAATCAAACGCTAACTACCCTAATAGTACTACTATGTTTTACTACTATTAGTTTTTTTTTTTTTGGTTAAATCATTTAGCTAGCATTTGTCTCTTAATTTTTAAATATTCTTAGCAACTTATTTTTGGGTAAAGCTCTAGTGAAGTTTCATCATGTCATTTGATCCAAATTTTTTTAAAAAATATTTAATTATTTTTAAAAATATAATTTATGCATGTAAGTTTAAAAATTATTAAAAATACTTATAAATTTGTATTATCATTTTATAATGAACATGCTCTATTAAAAAATATTATAACATAATTAATAACTATCATCAATAATAAAATAACAATATGGACAAAATCAATACATGCATTAATCGTATACTTGAACTTGTTACTAATTCAATTGAAATTATAATCCATAAAATTTAGTATTTTTTTCATTTCAATCTTGTTAGCCAAATTATAAATTTAAAATTTTCAAAGGAGGTCGATAAATATTAATTAAAATAAATAAATGATAAGTATGTTTTTTAATAAAACTTCTTAAATACTATCTCAACTTTTTAAATACTAACTCTTTATGAAACTTTAAAATTTGATGTATTTGTCAAATATATATTAATTAAATTATGGCCAAATATTAATTCTTAATTTTTTCCTAAAATTTTTGGGACCAGACGACACCATAATTTGGTGATAATAAGAAACAATCAAATAATTTTAAATAAATGAAAATGTAGAAGTTGACAAAGTGGCAGAAACTTACTACTCAACCGTCCTATATATTTTAATGGATGAAAGGACCATACTCAGCTTTTGCTTTAGTTGCGTACGTATTACTTCCGTATCATAATTTATATTTATATTATTTTTATTTAAATAATTATTTTATTTTTATCAAATCAATTATTTTTTTACATAAAGAAATGGAGAAAATTCTTAGGTGTGTTATTTGCACGTGGCATTTGATGGGTGAAAGGTTGTCATTTTTGATTCAGCAAACACGTTGGTATTGCACTTTGACAACCAAATTTTTACTCGCTTCTTTTATACACCACTAAATAACAATACTTATGGGAGTCGTTCGGCGTGTTGAAAAAAAAAAAGTTTTGAGATAAAAAATAATGAACGAATAAAATTTTGATATCTTATTTTATTATCAAGTTTGAGATAATTTATCTCACTATTTATATTATAGTAATTGAATAATTATCTCATATACATGAAAAAATAACTTATCTAAAATAACTATCTGGAATAAGTTATTCCAAGTAAACTATTTGATAATATTTTTTGTTCAAAACAAATTAGGAGTATTCTTTTTACATGTATTCTAATTTTTAATTCTTTTTTCCAGTTTAAGTCAAACTCATTGAAATAGAAAATAAGAGTTTAATTATCCACATTTTCAAAGAAAAATCAATTGGACTAGTAAGCAGGCTTGTGTCTTTTTAATCTTTTTCTGAAAAAGATTGAGGTAATGCGTTGAAAGATAAAAAGAATTCGAATGATAAAATTTTACTTATTATACAACATCATATTCTTGTTCTTTCAATTTGATTAAAGATTTTTTAAAAAAGATTTATTGTCTAAAATGAAAAATATTTAGAATTTATCCAAATATATTTTAAATTTTGTGGTGTTAAAATTAAATTAAAAAATTGACATGTTAAAATTAAATAAAAAATTGATAAATAAAAAGAAAGAAACATTTCTTTTTAAGCGAAGGAAAGTGTGATAAACCAATTAAAATGAAAGAGTATTAATTTATTATAATTAGAATGACAATAAACATAAACTTAAGTGTTTAGTTTTTTGTTTTAAGAGTCTAACGTGTAACTAGCATTCCCCCAATTTTAGCGTTATTTCCTCTTTTTTTGCGGAGAGATTATATATATATATTTTACAATAAGAAGAAAAAGTAAAAGGGTAAAAAAAATAATAAGTGGGGCTTTGACTAAAAAAGGGACCACAAGCAGACTGTATGTATTGTTAGAAAAGCAAAATAAAAACAAAATAAAGATATGCAGAAAAAGCCATAAACCTCTGCTACCAAAAAGCAATTCCAGTTCAATTTTGTGTAACAAGAACAACATCTCTGATCCCTTATGTGGTTTTTTCATTCTACAAATCCTTCATTTCTGTAATTTTTTTCCTTTCTCTTCTCAATCATGCCATCTCGTGAACTCCGTTCACTACCGCCGCCGCCGCCGCCGTCGCCGCCCGTTCACCGTCAGAGCCACAATCTATTGCCACCTCTTGCCGGAGGAATAGCCGCTGCTGCATCCCTCCTTATTCTCTTCACTTTCTGCTTCCGCAAATTCAGCCTGAAGCGAACCGTTCCCTCTTCCGATTCCGAGTCAAAACCCCCTCACCGGTTCTCATATACCTCTCTCCGTCGAGCCACCTCCAACTTCTCTCCATCTCTTCGTCTGGGTCAAGGCGGGTTTGGGTCTGTTTATAGAGGAACTCTCAAATACCCAAGTTCCAATTCCAATGTCTCGGTTGCCGTTAAAGTCATGGACGCTGGGTCTCTGCAAGGAGAGCGTGAATTCCAAAACGAGCTCCTTTTCGCTGGGAAAATCGATTCTAAATATATTGTCTCCACTATCGGTTTCTCTTCAGACAAAAGAGGCCGGCGTATGTTACTAGTTTACGAGCTTTTGGCTAATGGAAGCTTACAGGACTGCCTTTTGCATCGCAAGTGTACTGAATTGAAGGATTGGAAAAAGAGGTTGTCGATTGCTGTTGATATAGCTAAAGGGTTAGAGTACTTACACCATTTCTGTGACCCACCAGTGATTCACGGCGACATCAAGCCTAGTAATATTCTATTGGATGATGATTTCAATGCGAAGATCGGCGATTTTGGATTGGCAAGGTTGAAAGCGGAGGATCAAGTTGAAATTGAAGTGAGAAAGGAGAGTCCTTCAGGAAATGGGGCGGAGGATAATGGGTCGGTGGCTGAGGAAACAGAGAGTGTGATTACTGTTAATGGTTTAGAGGAGTTTCACAGAGGAGTCGAGCAGTCTCCGGAGAGTCTTGTGAGACTCGAGGCCTCGCCGGAGACGGTTACTGGGGTGGAATTGTCACCTGAGGCCCCTGTGGTATCTCCAAGAACGGTGGCAGCTATGGCGTCCCCATCTGAGGGCATAGAAAAATCGAGTCTTTCAGAGGGTAATTTTGATCGGTCCAGTATAGACAGTGGGATTGAAAATGGTCATAAGAAGAGTGGAGTGAAGAAGAAGAAGAAGAAGAGTATTACAGGGAAAGACTGGTGGTGGAAGCAAGATACCGGTGGGACAGATTCAGGAGTGGTGAAGGATTATGTAATGGAATGGATTGGGAATGAGATCAAGAAGGAGAGGCCAAAGACAGAGTGGATTGGGGCTTCGTCGAGTTCAGGACCGGTAGGAAAAACTGAAAAGAAGAAACATAGGAAGCGATTAGATTGGTGGGTCTCTTTAGATGATGAAAAAAATGTTAAGGAGAAGAGGAGGCCTGCAAGGGAGTGGTGGAAGGAAGAGTACTGTGAGGAGCTCGCTAGGAAGAAAAAGAAAAAGAAGCAGCAACAGGGCGGAAAGGGTTCAATTAGTGATGATTGTCATAGTGAGTCTTGGTGGCCAAGGGATGATGAACTATATACTGCTAAAAAGAAGAAAAGGAGCAGGAGCAGGGGCAGTAAAAATAGCATGGATTGGTGGTTGGATGGATTTAGTAGTGAGCTTCGGAGAGCTCGTAAGAATAGTTACGATTCTGCTAGTGGTGATATACCTAGAAGTGGTGGCATCAGTAGCACTCCAAGTATGAGAGGAACTGTATGTTATGTTGCACCGGAATATGGTAGTTGTGGAGATCTATCTGAAAAGTGTGATGTTTACAGCTATGGGGTGCTTTTGTTAGTTCTTATTGCTGGGCGTAGGCCACTTCAGGTGACAGGGTCACCCATGTCCGAATTCCAGCGTGCTAATCTTCTCTCTTGGGCACGTCACCTTGCCCGAGCAGGGAAGCTTCTTGATTTGGTTGATCAGTCTGTTGAATCATTAGACAAAGAACAAGCATTACTCTGCATCACTGTTGCCCTGCTCTGCTTGCAGAAGTCACCTGCCCGTCGACCATCAATGAAAGAAGTAGTGGGGATGCTTTCTGGGGATTTAGAAGCTCCCCAGTTACCAGTCGAACTTTCACCCTCACCCCCCTCCCGCTTCCCATTCAAGTCCCACAAGAAGGTCCGGTGAGCTTAAAGCAGGTTTCAGTTCTGTACAAAACAAAAGTTTATGTCGTTGGCTATTTCTTGTTTTTGTGGATGACTTTTGATGTAAAGAAGAGATAGGAAACAAAGAATTAACAGTTTTAGTGGACTTTAGTGTTTGCTTTACATGTTCTGCATATTGTTTTACTTTCAAGTCGGTATCTGTGTATTCATTTTCCTTCTGGAAACTAAATAACAATCGAATATCTTGAGTATTGGCAATGATTCCTAATTACCGGTTATATTTGGACAAGCAGAACAAGGCCTCAGGTTGAGGAGTTTTCAGTGATTGGTTGTGTATTATCCCTTCTTTTGAACAATTATCTTGGACTGTTAAAGCCGTTACTATAACTGCTAACTGGCTCCTTTCCCACCCCCTAAAAATGAAGAATGAATTAAATAAATGTGAGGGAGGAGGAGTTACAAATGCACCCCTTAGTCCTTTCTTCTTAAAACCAGGAGATATTAGATCTATTTTGCTCGTGATGGGGATGATGCTTCTACAGTGGAGATATGGATCTGCATTCAGGTATGCTTTTTTCTCAAGATCATAGCAACTTGTTTGTGCTTTATTGTGATTTCAACTCTTTTGTGTATAAATTTGTTGCATATGCAAGTTGCCCTACATTGGTTCTTTGAGAAATTTCTGCTGTCCTTTGTATATCAAATGTCGTTTCCTAAACCACACTTGTTTGGTTTCTGTCCTGATCATAATCCGTATATGCACTTGCAGATTGAGAGTCTTATGTCTTTAACACTTGGCTTTCCAATCCATTAATTTCAGCTAATTTAAGTGCTTGTGCTAGCCAATATATTCTGAACCTTGATAGAAGACAATTCTTTCTCAGATTAGTTAAATGCTTATTGTGCTAAAGGGCTTAGCTACAATACCATTCAGCTGTTGCATGGCACAAACAAACTATCGTCTGATGGAGGACATGGGGGCATAGATTGCAATTACTTCTAGAGAGAGCGGGGGCGAGAGGGCCAATTAGTTTCTTATTAAGAATGTATTTTCAGCACAGCAATACCTGCTTATATCAACTTACTTTGTGGAAAGGAAGGATAGAGCAGTTAGTCTCAAGATCAACCTTTTCTGTGGGAATTTCTTTTGGAAGTAAAGTTTGAATTGTCTAAAAATCAGGTACCTGGGAATTTTTCTTTGCTTGGATGATTGAAGAAGATGGAGTCAACTTAGCTTGGCTTCTTGATCTGCTTGGAACCGACACCTCTATTTGCAGGTTCTGCTCTCCTTTCCTTGCTATGTGCTTCCTTGTTAAAGAATATTTCTAACTACTTGGTATTTATCTGCTTAAAAGCTGCTTGTTCATTAGCACAAGTGCTCTCATTCTTGAACTTGGAAAAGTTAGTATAATGTTTTTAAGCTGCATTTTTCTAGGCATTGCTCAAGGCCATCTATCTTCCCTCCATTTTGAGCCGATATTTAAGTGCATAATAATATGGAAAGTTAGACAAAATACCTAAGTTGCATGGACTCTTCACTTTCGATGTTGCACCCGTGTTGGATTCTCTGAAAAACACTATTTTGGAGAATCTGACAAACACCCGTTGACATTTTGAAGAGTTCGAGCAACATAGCAAAATACATCGAGTCAAAATTCCTTTTTCCACTATTTTTGGAGAATTTGACAGACACCCCTTGACATTTTTGAAGAGTTCGAGCAACATAGCAAAATACATTGAGTCAAAATTCCTTCTCCGCTATTTTTGGAGAATCTGACACACACCCGACACACCCGTTGACATTTTTGAAGAGTTTGAGCAACATAGCAAATACCATTGAGTCAAAATTTCTTTCCCAAAATAAGTCGATTATCATTTATTACCCAAATGGCCATTCAACCAAATTTCTTGCAACTTCATACGGACAAAAGTCTGAAGAAATCTAGTATAGCCACTTCTTGACTCGTTTGGACATTGGAGCAACGACGTCTGTGCTACCTGATGTGGCAATTGGAACAGATTATGCCTAAAAGCTTTTAATGGATAGTGTTTGAGAGTGAGACAAAATAAATTAGTGCTTTTTAGGAAGATTAAGATATGAGCGTACCAAGATCCCTTGAAAATTAACTAAATTAAACTTGCTGCAAACCTGAATCGTTTTGATTGAATAATACATTGAAAGAATCAAAATATTGGAAGGAGCTCATATTTAATTTCTTTGGATGTTTTAGAGGAAATTTGATCGGTTTGTCCATTCAAATCCACCATTGAAGAGGTTCGAAGCTCAAATTTTAAAGAGTGAATGATATATATCAAAGGAATTGAAACATCGAGAGGAGCTCATATCTAAAATTTGGGACTATTGAGAGGATATTTGAGCTGGTTAGGATTAAAACCAAATCAACTCATGAGGAAGATGAATTGCTGCAGTGTACAAATATTGTATAACAGTATATTGGATGTATATACATCTACGACACATAGCTATATATCATATATACATGGTTATGCGCTATTTATACATTATCTATACATTATAACTACATACAACCATTTTTATTGAAATTTCTTTTTGACACCGAAACAGTTACGTTAAGAAGGCCTAATAATTTTGTACAAGCATTACATTCTCCATTTTGATGCCTCATGGTTTCTCGACTTATATTCATCATGCTGCACATGTGGTCTCTTGCAAGTGCCAGGAGTCATTTGTGTTGGCTTTAAGTGCTAGATGAAATATAGAGGATGTAATTTTTGGTATTAGTCATTTTCACTTGGTCAGTGGCTAGAAGAGTCCGTCTAACACAAGAAAGTTCTACAGAGGAGGGGTTCTCAAATAGCCTCAAGATGTTTTCCTTGTAATGAGACTGGAGAAACAAATAGTCATTTATTTTTGCATTGCAGAGTGATAGCCCAACTGTGGTCAATCTTCTTCAGCCGCACAGGCAACAAGTGGACTCTGCCAGAACACATAGCAGATCTCCTAAGCTGTTGGATCAGGAGAGGGGGGAACAAGTCTCAAAAGTGATGGTGGGGAGCTATTCCCTTGTTTATTAGGTGGACATTGTGGAAGGAAAGGAAGGAAAGCTGCTTTGAGGATAGATTTAATTCAATGCAGAAAATTAAGTGGAACTGTATTGTAAATTTTCGCTTCTGGTCTAAAGAAGCAAATGTAGAGGAAGCAAATCAGTTGGTAGACCTTTCAGGATCCCTGGAAGTTTTTGAATTCATAATTACTGTTGATAACTTTTTGGAAGTGATCAGCATATCCCTTTATGCTGAGGAATACGAATTACCAGTTTTAAAAAAAGGAAAGGAAGAAAGTGTTAATTCTTAGCTGTTTTCTTGAGGACTTCAATATCCTGGTTTGTCATTACAACCATTGTTGTCAAAGGCAATAAATACAGAAACAAGTCAAGGTTTGGGGTGTAAACTGTGGCTCATAATGAAGAAAAAATTAAGCTGCATATACACACAATGTTTTAGTGAACGTTGGGTCTAATTCAATCCCAAAAGTTAACCCATGACGGAAAGATTGTCCGAGAACATATAATTATATAGAAACCTTCCATCCCTGACTGAACCTATGGGTGACTCAACAAACCATATGCCCTGAACTAGACATCTGGAAAATGGAGAATATAAGATGGGGCTCACCATCGGGTGACTAATGATTGTGATTTTGGGATGGGCCTGACATATCATGTAAAGAAATTGAGGCTAACTCAACTCAAAAAGTTAGCTCAAGAGATGAGGATTGCCCAAGCCATTTAAAAAGACCATGCATTCCTTTGACATCGATGTGGGAGTCCCCCATCACCCCCATCACATTGAGGGTTGGACATTTGGAGCGTGGATAATTTTAATATGGGAGCCAACATTGAGAAATGGGAATTGAGATGGGTCCTGCTCCTGCTCTTAATATCATGTTTTCAACCCCAAAACTAGCTCATGGGGGAGGCTTCGACATACCATATAAAGAGACCTTCATCCGTAAGTGAAACCTATGTGGAACTCAACACTATGCATAAAGAAAAAAATATTAAACACAGAATTACAGTTAAATGGATAGGGTAACTGAAACTTTCACAGTTAAATAAAATATATGGGTGGAAAATTTCATCAGAAAAAAAAACATGTTAATCCTTACTTCATCAGAAAAAAAACATGTTAATTCTTACTTCATCAGAACAAAGAACAGAAGTAGAAGTTCCATTAAGTCCTGACTATTGACAAACAAAAAGGGGGTCTGGGAATTAAAAGTTTGATGAAGCAGAATAAGTCCCTTTTGATGAAGCGGTTGTGGAGGACTGGAGATTTATTAGGGAGGACCAAACATTATGGGGGAAGGTGATAAAAGCAAAGTATGGCCACTAGACAGTTCAAACAGTTTTTATGGCACCAGTATCTGGAAAACCATAAGGAACCTTTGACCAAACCTCACACCAAGTTGAATTTTAATAGAAATGATGATAGAAAGCCGTGTTCTGGGAAATTATTGGCTGGGTGCTGGTAGTATTAAACAGATTTTTCCAGATATGTATTAATTAAACCAACAACAACGGAAGAGCTATGGTCCTTGCAGGGTTGAAACATCACTTTCAAAAGGCGTTTCATATGATTGGGAATTGCCTAATACCAGAGAGTTTTTCTACACTCGGAACAATGTAAGGGACTGCAGGAAGTGGAAGATACAATTAACTGGCACAAACACATATGTGGGATGTTTACAGTTTGCTTAGTCTACAAAGATATGAACCAGGAGGTGGCCAAATCAACTTATGGCCATGAAATCATATCTGGAGCGTCAAGGGGTTGGCCTGGCGGTAATAGACTTGAGCTTTGGGGTTTGCTCCCTTTCAAGGTCTCAAGTTCGAAGCCCATTGGGTGCAAACAATTTTTGAGGGCCATCGGATTGGGTTAAACCTGAATTAACCGTGGTGCACTTGTGGAAAACTCCTTGCCGAGGGTCTATGCACTGCCGGGACTAGTCGGGGCTCTAAGAGACTCGGACACCTAGTGCAAATCAAAAAAAAAAAATCATATCTGGAGTGTCAATATACCATACAAAGTGGCATGCTTTACTTGGCTACTGGCTAGAGAAGCTATCCTAATGCAGGACAATTTGAAAAGGGGGAATCTAAATCTGCTCAAGATGCTATTTGTGTAGACAAGTGGCAGAGACTGAACCATCTGTTTATACAGTGTGTAGTGACTAGACAACTTGAGATCTGTTACTCAGGCTTGGGGGTGTTGGATGGGCAATGCCAGGAAGCACTTCTGAGCTCCTTCATGCTAGAACGAAGGGAAGCTCTAAAGTAACAAAGACAGATTGAATATTGTCCCGACAACTATTTGGTGGTCAATTTTGAAGGAGAAAAATTGTAGATGTTGTGATGATACAGGTAGCCATATTCAGAAGATCAAGATGAACTATATTTTTGTTTTTGGTGTAAAACTATGTATAATGATGATTGCTTGTCAATTTTGCAAGTTTTACATTCCCCAGGTAGTGTAACATTGATGTCTTTGATTGTAATCACTGTTTGGCTTTGTGTTGTTGCTTCTCTAATATACTGGTACATGTTTTCTCAAAAAAAGAAAGAAAAGAAAAACCATGTTAATCAAGTTTAAAAAATGTCTTAAGAGTTTCTATTTAAGAAAAAAGACATAAGTTTTACTTTTAGTCATATCTAGTTTATATTCTTATACTACATTTGTAATTTTCGTGATCCTAATGTTTTAACTTATTCATCCTATTCTGTAAGGGGTGGTTTGGTTTGTGGACAAGTTGTATTTGGGTTGTCGTATGGGGATTAAATAATGATGATAGTATCTAGTGGATATACTTTTATCGGTAGATGTTCGGTTTATTAGATTAGAAGTGGGATATACTAGGTATACTAAAAAAACATGTGTTTGGCTGGTTTTATATTAAACAAACTTGGATAAACTTTCATTTCTTATCTTAACCTTGGCCTTCTTGAAGGACTATAGAGAAAGAGTTCTTGAGAAGTGCCTATTTGCCATATTGTTGTTTTATCCTGGATTAGTAATCCCAGCATTGTTATCTCACATTGAACATGGTATAAAAGTAATACCACAATTGTGGTATAAATAATCGTGAAATGCTTATACCAATGAAAACATTCACCTAAATGCAAGTTTCAGAAGAAAGAAAAAAGAAAAAGGAGTAGTTTCAGGAAAATTCAACCAAATGCGGGATATAATAAATTATTAATTCCACATTTTGTCCCAGGATTGTTTTGCCTTATCCTTGTAACCACGTGACCCCTAATAGAATTGTTTTGGCAGATATAATTATTGTCCAGCACCCAAGAGTGTGACCTAGTGGTCAATGAATTGGGTTGAGAACCTTGAGGTTTTAGTTCAAATCCCAAGAGAGACAAAAAACACTAAGTGATTCCTTCCTATATGTTCTATGCATTGGTGAACTAAGTTACCTCGTATCGATGGTTGGTGGGAGGTGACAAATATCCCGTGGAATTAGTCAAGGTGCGGGCAACTTGGCCCAAACATCAAGGTTATAAAAAAAATTGTTGTGCATTGTTGCTGTTTTCAAGACAGAACCATAGGCCTCATGAATTTACATACTTTTCCAGATAGTACTTGGTTGGCTAAATTTTTGCAGGCTTCACCACATCTCTGCCTTCACTGAACAGTCACAGTGAGGTGCAGTGACCAACCTGCTCTTCTCCTCGATTAAGTTTTAAGCATGCCTTTGACAAAACCAACTGTGACTGACTGTCTGTGAGTTCGTAAAACTGTAGTTTAGGAGGTTCCTTGCATTTGCGCATCCGGATACTATTGAGCTAGAAACCCTTGGTGGCCAGTGTAAATCAGATATGTTCCCTCCATACTAATTAGTCAAAGTGCTTTTGACCCTCCATCTTGTGTGAAGGAGAACATGCAATAGCTTGCTGGAGTTTTTAGTGATCAATGATCTGAAAATTTTGATCGAGGTGGAGCATCCTGAGCATGAGCTTCCCCTGACAGGCTGACCTAATGGAACTCCGTTTCCAATTTACTGGCTGTTGACTTAGTCATGCTTAAACTCTGATTGATCAAAATCATATTAGCTCTACATTGTGGTGTTTTGCAGAAGTATAGAGTTGGGGTTGGTCTGGAAAATCACCTGGTAATTGAATTGGTATAATTACTAGGTTAGTATTACTAGCCTAGCAATTACGTAGCCTAGTAATTACTCTGACCTATGCTACAGTGTAATTGAAAATGTGTTATTTTGTTGCTCAAGTGTAATTACGAGGTTATATTAAATTTTAAAAATATAATTATTAAAATTAAAAGTTTATATTTAGAAAAATAAGGTTATTTATAAATAATATTAAATTAAGTATTTAAGACATATGTTGTTTTTTGAAAATATATTAATTAGTAAACATATCTTCTTAACTAATGTTATAAAAAAATCTTTTATATTTTTCAAATTAGTATATATTAATTAAATTAATCTTAGAAACTAAAAGTATAAAATTTCGATGTTCATCAGAAAATGCATGTTGACAAAAATGTTAATATTATAAATGTTAGTAATATTAAAGAAAAGAAAAATGTAACATTATAACCTTGTCTAACAATGAATTCTACTTTAGTTTAAAGATTAGAATGCTAATGAAAAAATAAATTAGAATAAGTAACAAAATAAATAATATAAAAAATTGCATTGGATCACATGAAGAAGTAGAAGTTGAGAATGAGAAGAAAATAAAATATAAATAATAAAAAAATATTTTTAAAAAATATTAGACTAGTAAAAATAAAAAATAAAAATGAAATAGAAGGAGTACCAGAATTTTAAAAAGTTTCATGTAATTACATGGTTTAATTACACCAATTCGTTAGCTTCTCTTAGGAATTGAAGAGTGTAATTACACCCAATTCTTTTGTTGCCAAGTAATTACTTGACGTACCAAATAGGCCAAAGAGTGTAATGATGTTCAATTACACCAAATCGCAGTTACATGGTGACTTTCCAAAGAGGCTCTTAGTCTTTCAATTTTTGTAGGTTGCTTTTGATGAGGTACAGATTGTTTATACAACTGATAGGGGAGCCTACCAAATAAAAAGTGGGTTAAAAACAATCCATATGCTGCAGCAGTGCAGTCTACATTTCTCGTCATGTGTCAATAGATCAAGAATATGTTGCTCATGTTGTTTATCAGGAGATATAAATACACTTGTTTCATCTTTGGCCTTCTTGTTAAGAGATCTTTCTTTTTTTGTTTTTCTTTCCTTTGATAAGTGACTATTTTTCCTTTGTGTCTTGGTGCTGTCTTATTTTTTGTTAGTTCATACTTTTCTTCTAAAAGTGATGTGTGAAAGAATTTACTATTATATATGTCTAGTGAACCACAATCGTTAATGTGTTAAATCTAGATTTATATCTAGCAAGAGCATAACTGCATATGAATAAGTTTCAAGCTAAATGCAAATCATTTTGTAAAAGGCTTGGCATCTTGGTCCATGTTCCTTTAATCAGTTGATTTATAACGAGCTTCAGAGGTTCAACTTTTGCTCGAGCAGAAGATGAGCCTATGGACGCTGGACTTGGCTTGACTGAAAAACATTCTGCCTTAAAGTTGGCTAGGCTCGTGTGCAAACTGAGCCGAGCATGAACTGTTACCCCAGCATGCTGAAGAGTAAAAAACATATGAAATATTTTGTGAAGATAACAACTCGACAAAGATTTTCCTGGATTTGTTATGAGAACAAACCCTGAGAGAAATAGAGCAAAGGAAAATTGGTGTAAAGAATACAAAAACAAGGAAACCTGGTGGTTGACAGTACTGCAGTGGGATTGCCCAAAGCTGTGGAGACAAGGCGGAAGATAAAAAAGCTAGATTTATGATAATAAAGAGAATCTATTCAAATTCATAATCGAAAATGGGATTATCAACTATACTTGACCTGAAAATCCACCAAATCTACTCTCTTGGTCTCCCCCCTTAACTTGAGAAATCATAAGTGGAGAAGAAATCGACCAGTAAATGAGGGGTGTTAGAAACTGAAGACAGCATTGTGAGCAGTGGGTAACGAAGCAAAACAGCATGAAACCTGTGTTTCAGACTCAATAGGGAAGTGGAACAATTCGATAAAAGACAACAACAATGATGAAATCATTGATATGAAAAGATCAAAAGATTTTGTTGGAGATCGGAATGGAAGATCAGAAGGTGCGAGGGAAGAGAATGCAAAGTCATGTAATTGCACTTATGCAGTGCATTTGGTACAAAAAACTAGATGTCTTTTGCTTCTTCGAGCTTGCTTGTCTGACAATCGAGTTCAATAGGGAGATCAAGTTTATAACTTGGTCTAAAACTAGGTTTGTTCTAAAGGGAGCTAATAGCCAATAGGGGTGTGCATCGGTTTGTTCGATTCATTTTTATGTATTATTGGTTCGGTTTATCGGTTTTCAGTTTTAAAATGTGTTAAACCAATAACAAATCAATAAGATATTTTTTAATCAATATTCGATTTATCAATTTTTGGTCTTTAGCGATTTGATTCTCGATTTATCCAACAAGAAAATGCTCAAAAAATAAATATATGACTACTCTAATAATATGATGCGTACAATGAGACAATACGATACAGTAAAACAAGCAAATTAATTGTAAAGTAAAACAAATAAATTAATTGTAAATGACGAAATATTTGTTGAGCACCTAAACTTAATAATATACCATATTTGATCTCATATTCTAATTTACTTCCTTGATAGAAGGTTTATACTTTGGACACCAAGCAAATACATGACTTACAAGTATTGATATAGTGTCAAGTAAATATTAATATTTAATATTTATGAAGGGATAAAGTAGAAAAATACTATAGTCTTAATGAGTTATCAGGTTATCGGTTATCCAATAATCCAATACCAAAAATCAAAACCAAACCGATAATTTGTTTTGTAAAACCATGAAAAACTCATGAATCTAATAACTCAATAGCAACAAACCAATACTATTTTTTTGGTTTGGTTTATCAGTCTGATCAGTTTTTGCACACCCCTAACTGTCAAGCTGCGTTTTTTCAGCAAATAACTTGGCTAATGCTCAATCATAGTTAGCATGTTTAAAGATCTGAGGAGTCATTTGGTGTGACGTATATAATAATCTCGGGATAAAATATAGGATTGTTTCATACTGCTGTTGGGAGTATTATATAGTCCTTGGATTATATATCCCACCATTTATACCATAATAATGGGATAAACTATCTCATATTTATAGTCGGATAACTTATTACGGAATAACTTAGCTCGGGATAATTGATTCTGTGAAACCTTTTCCCAATCAAAGGACCCTTAATGGTTTATTTATTGTTCCTTTATTCATAGTTTGACTCTGTGTGCGACTTCAAGCTTCTCTCTCGCCTTTTCATTTTCCTCTCTTTGCTTAGCTAGGCACCTCTGCTCTTGGTTAGGCCACATGGATGTCATCCACTTATAGCAGTACTACTTTGTGATCTGCAATAAACTCACCTCTCTCTTTTACAGTTACTTAAAATAGAGAAACTTGTCTGTTTTCCTATTATTTAGTTCAGTCAACCATTTATAGGTGGAGATTCACTGACTTCTTTTACTGGAAGCTGCATTTGAAGATTCTGAAGACTCGTTGCGAAGGAACCAAAGTTATGTACTGCCTACACGCAGTTGTCAGAGTTGCTTATTTTCCTTTTACCATTCCCTAACTTATCGTAATTAGCCTCCCAAAAGCGACACTAAAAGTCTGAAACGGGCAGCACAATAGAGATCATATGCTGATACAACTCATCTCCATCACCGCCTGCGAGTCTGAAGACGGTGGAAACCACTAGACAAACACCACCACTGTTGGATTTCTTCATCCCCCAACAAGAACCATGAACACTGCCTGTGAACTACTGTAGCACCTCTATACACTACCTTCTCTGCCAGAATTTAAAGAGATGTGAGTTTGGGTGAGTCATCGTGTCCATGATTGAGGCTCCGTTTGGCATTCCTGAGTCGTGACTGAATCTTCAGTCCAAGATTATTGTGAATCTAAACCAAACTTCCCGGATCTTCCAATACTCGATGGTGTTCTGGATTTGAGAAATTGAAAGTCTTTGGACTTTACATATACATGCATTGTAGGGGAAGACAACAGACTTGCAGTAGATGGCACATCGCTGATTCACTCGGCTACCAAGGTACATAACACAATTGCAAGTACTATAGTTTCAAAATGTGATTACTTCAATCCAACCCCATGATTTTCCTGTCAAAAGTTCGTGAGATGAACACCTGAATACAAGAATGGCGTGGTCAAAGCTTTGCATCAAACTTCAAACTAGATAGTTAGGACTAGAATAGTTTAGGAAGTGCTGGATTTGAAGCATGTATGAATATGCCAATTTGTCTGCAAGCTTAAAGTTTTGAACATCAAGCGCGGATGAGTACAGTACTTGAGTTCTGGAATGTAACATGCGGAAGGATTATGCTTTATTTTGAGTATGCTGGTCATATTATATTTTATGTAAAGAAATATATTTCATAAAAAGAAGAGGTTTTCAGTGTCACGAAAGTAAAAAGCTTCTTAGAAGTTGGACGAGTCCATAGAATTTCCTGTCTGCAGGATGTGGACCAAGTCACTTATGGATAAACTGCAGGTGCCAATATTGTTTTATAAGATATTCTCCTTGTTATTTGGAATATCTTCATCAGTGAAGTAAATACATTTGTTATCATTACTTTACGATATTGACTGGCTCTGCTTACACGTTTAGGTGGGCTGCATTTCAACGTCACAAATACTTCTGTGGGCATATATGTAATCGTTATATTATAATGACTGATTAATCTGCTAAAACTGTTCTTGATGGGCTGCATCCAATTCATTGCAGACACTCATTTCTTCATATGATGTATAGAGTAAAGAATATACATTATCTATATGTATGTGCAGGAGTCGCAAGGGGCAGTGTGATATTACATTGCAGCAAAGAATTGCGCAGGACACAATGTGTTTGAAGGCAGAAGTTAATGAAATAGAACGCGATTGCTGCTTCTCAGCCTTTATATTGCTTCAAGTGTCTAAACTATTAGCAATATGCATATAAGAAGACAGGCCATTTCAAGATTACTTTCCAATGCATACCAAAAGCATGTTGATGAAATGGAGATGAGACACAAGCCTTGTGGAAAAAGGTTGTGAATGCATATCTTGGACTTTGTTCTCTCCTTAACTTTAGATTGACCTTTTGTAATAGACCTAACGATGTCTTGTACTTTTCTGCTGCTATACTAGATTCAATAGTGTTTATTTTCTGTTGTCCTCTTTTGATTCAGTGCATAGTGTGGAGGCTGTGGGAAGTACTTCAACACTATATACAACTTAAGACAACTGGTTTGGAATCACCTATTACCTTTCGTGGAATTTATATATAAATTTATTTTATGCGCTTGAAGTATTGAGTTCAGATGAATCCATAATTGTTTGCTACATCTTCCTCTATTGTCTTTTGCTACTGTTTGTTCGGTGGGCGTTTGTACATACCTTGCTTCATCCTTTAGGCCTTTTTGAGAAAGCTCTAACTTGTCTAAAATACTACTCCATATTTGTGGTTGCTGAGTGCTGGGGTTAATTCATCCATCAATCTCGGATGGAGTTAAAGGTTGACTATTTTTTGACCTTGGAGTATGATGGAATAAAGCAAAATAGCTCTTTAAACTATCTGCGCTTTTTTCATTTGTGAAGTAGCAGTTAGTCAATGCAACTTTCGACGCTCCTCATGGGTCATCTGGAAACAGCCGTTTTATGTTTTTAAACATAAGGTTAGGCTGCGTACATTCGACCCTCCCTCATCCCGCAATGAGCGAGAGCCTTTTGAGGCACTGGGGTATGTTGTTGTTGTTGTTGTTTCTCGAGATGGTCATGGCTCAATGCTTGAGGCAACTTTAGGAGGACGTTGGGTAGTATTATGGCTTTAATTGAGGTGCGTATAAGGTGATTCAGATATCAAGTAAGATTTTTAGGTGACATTTATATCTGTCGATAAAATAACATCTTTAGATGACACTTATATTTGTTGATAAAATTCTGAAACCTTGCAAAATCAAAAATAATCCAAGAAATTAAGTTTGCAAAATGCTTTTGACAAAGGTGGTTTTATGGTAGCTTTAAAATTCTTGTGCATAATAATAAACATAAATAAAAAAATAGTACTCTATAATTTATAGTACTTTTTATATATTTTTTACTATCTAAATTTTAATTTAAAATATTGAATTAGTCTAATTTAACTTTAGAATTTAGTTAAATTGACTTTTAAAACTATTTTAGAATAGAAGAAAGAGTAAAAGATAAAGAATAACATATAAATAAAGAAAATATGACAGAATGGTCCCGTTTAAGTGTGTTAGTGCCCCATACCAGAGGTCCAAAGCACATAAACACAACCAAACAATTGCAGCAATATCTGACCTACCAGTGTGATTACATTTGTTATGATTCTTCCTATGTATATCACATTGCTTTATTATTGATTTTCTTTTATTAGATTATTATTTTGTTTTGTTTGAGCTTGTTTTGAAAACAGTTTATCTATCTTAAAAAGATATTCTCTTGAGTTAGTAATGATGATTACTTCACTAAATCTAGGTGCATGTGCTTAGACTAAGGCTCCTTTCTTTTTTTTCCTTCCCTATTTTCTCTTCATACTCTTTTTGTTTATTTTTACTTGTTCCCTGTTGACTTGGTACAAAAATTAACAAGTACTAAATGATGAGATAATTTTACCAAATTACTCATTGAATATAATAAATATAATATATTAAAAATATAATAAACGGTGTTTTGGCTTTGGCTTTGGGCGCCTACCTCCTCATTTAATTCCCTCAGGATTCAATCTTTAGATATAGGGATTAGTTGTTATGTCATTTCAAATTAATTAATTAATCATAATAAGTACTATCATTATCATACGCCCTGTACGATAGTCTGTGATTGAAGAATTGCTTTCAAGAGATCTCACCCTAATTTTGTTTTGTATATACACATCAACTTACTTCATATGATCAAAAGGTAAAAATAATATGATAATACATGTCAAAAGAAATGAACAACTATTACATTATTAATATTTTTAAAAAAAGGTCGACAAAAATAAGTGGCAATTATATTTATAATAATATTAATTTTAAAAATATATAAAAATAAATGATAAAATAGAAACTATTTTTAAAAAAAAACTAAATCTTTTTTATTTAATAAATTTTCACTTTTTTTCTTATTTAAATCAAGAAGAAATATTTGAGCGTTGGGTCCAACAAAAGAGGAGGTGGGGAACATAAAGACGCCATGACCAATAAATGAACAAACAAATAATGCAATTATTAAATGAGACCGTAATGTGCACTGTGCTTTACATCTATGGACGACTGGGTCTGTGGAACTTATGGACCATCCGGAGAGTAAATTCTTACATTATTGGGACATAACCAATAATTTCAAATATAAAAATTAAAACACAAACTAGAAAAGAGAATATATTAAGGGTGCAACATATTAAAACTTTATTATTTGTAGGTTTCATTTTTAATGGACAACCTAGCAAGGATGCATTGGGTGAGAGCAATGGGCCAGATTCATTTAAATCCATCAATCTCGGATGGAGCCAAAGATTGACTATTTTTTGGCTTTGGAGTATGATGGATAAAGCAAAATAGCTCTT
>JAOTQJ010000072.1:1557293-1573499 GCA_025642045.1 Solanum sejunctum | reverse complement strand
ATTAAATATTGACCCGAGTTAGGAGGGACAAGGAAAAATTCCAAATATATAAAGGTTGTCAATCTTACTAACTCATGTCAAAGATATAGGAGACTCTACATACTTATTCATTCCAAGAATAGGAATCTTTATATACATTTTCATGCCAATAGATAGAAAGTTTTACGTACCTCAATTTCGCTTGCCAACTAGCTCCAACGTAAGGTCAATGCAACTTAGACTTCCGGATGTTCAATGTCTACACAATTACAATAACACCAACAATTAATATCCATATCGTCTTTATTCCTAACTTTTTCGTTCTAAATTTATAAAAATTTCGACAGCATTTTTTCTTAAAATACGTCGCCCCGAGAATTCAACTCGGGTCAAATAATCAGTCAACAACAACAACAACCCCCCATAACATCAATAAATCTTTTCCAATACCACCACAACATCAAAACGTCACAAAAAGCTATTGTGACGTAATTAGCAAACCAGGGCAGTAGTGAATCAAACTCATATCTATCATACTCAAGCCTTCCGATACACTCCAAAAACCACAATACATCACCCTAACGCCCAACACTAAAACATAACATTATACCTTCGACGGGACTCCAATTTAAGCTAACGTTCATGCAAACTTTTAAATAGTTTTCTAACACTTCCTTCATCCCATAAAAACTATTTCCATGACAAGTAAACACAAATACATGACAACAATTCAATATATAGGCATATGCAATTTTTGTTCCCAATTCGACCACCAATTCAAAATTCATAATTCCATTAACAGTCAATTCTATTTTTGCGTTTTACCTCAATTTTAACACATTCCTAACACCTTCACAATCTTTAATTAACATAACCAAAGCTAAGAAGTAACATACCTTTCAATCTTTTACTTCACCAAATTCTTCGTAGCCGCTAAACTAAGCGTTTTCTTGACCAACCAACGCTTCCACGTTATTTAGGAGATTCAATATACCAAGCTTGAAGTGTCAAATAATCGAAAACTCAGAAAAAATAAAATTTCGTTATCGGGTTACTGTAGCAACCCGAGAGCATTCTTGATTTTGCTCTTGCTTCAATTTGTTTCAAAGTGTTGGAACCTCTTCTTGCAGACAAAATGCATACATATATATAGGTAATAATACAACGACACTAAAATCAATTAATTCGATAAAAAGGGTAAAATGGTCCAAGATTTTTGTCGCCGGAAAAATCATCGGAAACCTGAAAATTTTTACATGAAAAGTTTCCCCAAGTGATAAGGAATTCAGTGGTGAAAAACATTTTAAAAACGGAGCTCATATGAGGAAGAAATCGTATAAGAAAGTTTGTGGGAATAATAACTATGCAACAGCAAAATCACGATATTTACCTCAAACGACGCACCAAAATCAGTTTATGAAGCTCCCAAGTTGTTCTTCTCAGAAAATTATGCAATTTAACCTTTTGAGTCACTCAAATCGCATAAAAATTGATAGAGAAATGAAGGTTGAAAGGTTTCGGGGAAGAACTAAACGTGTTCTGCAATGTTCTGCATATGTGCAGACTTAAAGGGCTTTACTGCCACATGGCAGGATCCTACTGGTCCGCGTCTACAGCGCACAATATTTTTTAGTCACTTGTGATATTTAAATTCAATGCTCTGACTTTATCTGAAGTTGGAAAAATACGATCCATATATGAAATCTGATTGGAAACGACATTCTGGACTCATTGGTGAGATCAAAATTCTCATACGAGGTCATTGTTTCCAACGTGGGTCCCATTTCCAATATCGACAATTAGCAAGGGGGTCAAACCACACTCGAACTTCTCAAGAACTGAACGAAAGGTCCTCTTAGCCCAAACTCTACGTTCCGGATCCAATGAAAATGTTGTAATTTTCAATTGAGGTCTCCTTGACCCTAAAACCTGAAAAAAGTCAGTTAAACTTATGTTGGACCCAAAAACGCAAAATATTCGCAGAAGCTCTAAAAATTTCAACGAAATCATTTCTAGCGTTAGTAGACCATTTGAAACTATTGAAATTTTCCGAAATTCGATTTGAGCTTCCGGACCCCACTTGTTGACCAAAGTCAAACTTTGGTTCCGGTAACAACTAAAAATACAACTTGTGAATTGAAATCTTCATTTTAACTCCAAATTAAATTCTGCAAGTTTCCCCTAGACCATATTCGCATTTGGCTCTAACTTTACCAAATTGAACTAGCTAAGAACATAAGGGTTCTAACTTGCAGGGTCTAACAATTAATACCCTATCGATATCATATAGGGTGGACGCTTACGTCAGGGCACGATAGACAAATTAGGAGGTTTTAACCATAATTAATTGTGGGTATAAATATAAGAGTGTATATGAATATAAAAATAGTTTGTTCCAAAGGGACATGAACTTAATTTTTCCCAAGTATTATGAAACCAAGGCTTTGATAAAGTAATTTTGAACTCGTTATAAACTATATATGTTTTTATAAACTAATTTTGAAATTGTGTATAATTGGATCGTTTTGATTATGCTTTTGGTTTGACTTTTTTATGGAAAAATCAAAACTAAACCTATTATAGTTGATTTCTTTTTTTTTTTTTTTACCAATACTAGACTACTTATCAGTTTTGATAGATCGAATCTCTTCCTCATTTTTTTCTCTTTTCATTTTCTTTTTCTTTTACTTTGTTTCTCACCTTTATGCTCCAAAGGAGAAGATTCTTGATTATGAAATAAATCCAAATCAATTATAAAATAACTTTGATTCCTTGTAATCCAAATCGAAAAATCAAATATGAAATGGGTTTCAATTATCTTTACTTTAAATCTTTTTACCATCAGCTTCAAATAAATGTCAATAATTAACTTTGAGTTAGAATTTCAAATACAAAGACAAATTAGGAGTTCAACAAAATAACTCAATATTCTGAAATCATTTATCTTTTTTTTTTCTAAAAGATAATTATTTTATGGAGATGGTGGTTATTCTTGTTACTAGTCGTGGTTACTGGTTATGACAGTGGTGCGTGGTAGAATGAGTGTATATCTTGGATGTGCTACATGAATATTATTGTATATCATGTGTATGTCACTTTTACATTGCATACAAGTACCAAATCTACGCAATACATCGTGATCGCAATACGGACTCCACAATCACGAAGGCCAATTCTTCAGCCTTTCACGATCGGAATGAAGAGTATCGCAAATGCGATGACTTATCAGGCATTAGATATCAGCAACACACAAAGGACAAAAATCACAAAATGAACCCTTAAAATTCGTTCAAAATTCTGTATAGACAAATCATGTATGTATTCCCATCAAATTTGACGTTTTGTACTTAATGGAATCATCAGAAATTAAATTAGAAGTCTCCTTGACCCGAAATCCAATCAATTGTAAGTAGGACAACTTAAGGCACTAAGAATATCAAATTGTTATCGGAACATCCAAAAATTACACCGAAGCTTGTTCTAGAGCTGAAATCACCTTCTAAACCCAGCAGAACTGTCAAAAATCCAATCTGAGAATCCAAATTCAAAATATAGACAAAAGTCAAACCTCGATCAAATTTTAACTAAATTTCTAATGTCAGACCTCAAATCCACATAACAACCCCAAAAAATGATCCCGACAACCATCCTACATCAATATTCATATTATAAAACTAAAGGCATCAATGAAATTTCATTTCAAAACTTGAATCTCCAAGTGACTTCAAAACTCAAAATGAAGCAACTTAAGTCTTTAGAACTGAACCCTTCAGCAAAAACTCAACTTTCAAAATCAATCAAATAGGACTCAAAGTAATATTGAGAGGAGTAAAATGATAATTTTTTTGAAAACACCAAAAATGACCTTTAGGGTCATTACAATCCATAGATTGCACTTTTCTTAAAGTATGTATATTTAAGGATGTAGTAACTTATCAAAGGTGAACTTATTAAGGGTGTAATTAGTATGAATAATTTTTTTTTTTTCAGTTTCTCATGTTTGATTAGCTTAAATATTTCGAATAATATTTTTCAAATGAATGTTTTTCTCTATGAAGAAGAAAATAACTTCCATACATAAAACAAGATAATTTTTTTTAAAACTATCCTTATTAAATTTCACCACCCAAATTTGGCCTAGACTTGAAATTAAACTTTTTACCTTGACCCGACCCCAACCCAAGACCCAAATTACAACCTTCCAACTTTGATTCAAGACCACTTTATTTCAGAAAAATAATTTCTAAAAAAACATGAAAATATTTTTCTTCATACAAGGAGAAAAAGAATAAGAAAGAAAGATCTTGTAATTTGGAAATATTTATTTTATTATCTAATAATAAGAAGCAATGGATAATATGAATATCATATTGAGTTTACCTATTTCTATCATGTCAAGTACAAGTCGATTCGAATATTTTATCGTTCTTTCACATGATCAATTTTTTTACCAATCCATATTTGAATCCATTTGTCATCACTATTTTAAGCTAATTGAGGCTTCATTTGGGCATGATCTCAAATCACATGTTGATTTTCGGACAAATAATTTAGATTTTTTGAATTACTTTTTTTTTTTAAGAAATTTGTAAAATTGTCAAAACTACTCTAACTCTTATACTAATCTTACAAAGTGAATAATCATAGTTTATAAATAAAGTATCAAAATATTTTAAGATATCGAATTAATAAATCACATATATCTATGTTTAGTTTATAAATAAATATCCGTGATTACGTTTCGTTGCAAACTTTCAAATATGCACAATTTAACAAAGATTCACCGGTCCAATATTAAATCAACAACAACAATAACTAGGTTGTTTTGATAAAATCCTCCTACTTTCTTCCTTCCCTTCGCATCCCTTGTAACTAGAGGTAAGGTTTGATCCCCCTCTTGTATTCTTTTGTTTAAATAATACACAAGGTAGGGGTCCGGGCCAAACCCCCAACCACGACAGGAGGTGAAAGCTTGGGTGGATGGATTCTATCAATAATAATAATAATAATAATAATAATAATAATAATAATAATAATAATAATAATAATAATAATAATAATAATAATAAAAGAGTAAGAACAATCTCTTCACGTTGAGCATGATATGTTCTATAAAATTCTAACATCATGGTTTTCTCTTTGTAAAATATATATGTATAAGTAAAGTTTTACATTTCAAAGAAATTTGAAATTTCAAATTTTACTTTTCTAATAATTTGAAATTTAAAATCATGATATAAAGTTATGAGATTGGAATTTAATGTAAATTTTATAAACAAACACTAATTTAAAATTAAAACTTGAAATGAGACTCCCAAATCAAAACCCTAATAATTTTCCTTGTTCTTGTATCTGAATTGTCCTATACCTACGTACTACTTAGAGAGGTGCCATAACAATAATAGATAAAGGAAGCATAATGGCCCATTTTGCTGCCCTCCAGGGTGTGGTATCTGCCCTTCACTTTATTTCATCATGTAAAAAGCTAAGGCAAAAACTCCCACCATTAAAAGTGAAATGTATACACAATCCTACAAGTTTCCAACACTAGTCCATAATGGTTGTCATAATAATAGTCTCAGCTACTAAGGCCAACTATTAAAAATGATCCAAGTTTCATTGTACGTCCATAAGTTTTAAATTGACTGTAGCCCATGCTATCGACAATATCGCACACACGTTGCCTCTATTCTCAAGCACAACAAAATTATTCATGGTTATAACTCATAATTGAACGTGAAAAAAAGCAAGCTAAGTAGATATCAATTTAGAGACCATTCAGAATTTGAAATTAACGAGTTTCTATCTTATCTCTAATTACTACTCTAATATAATACTAATAATTCAGTTCATAATCAAATATCTTAATATATACATATATGGTTTGGGGGCAACAACTAATGAGTTCACATGAATGCGCAAGCCTACTTTTACATGAAAAAATTACTTAGGTAAGTATTTTTTAATAAATAATTACTAATTTTAGTGATATTTTTCATTTATTACTTCTTCTGTCTCATTTATGTGATACTCTTTCCTTTTTGGTCCGTCCAAAAGAGAATGTCACCTTACTCTAATTGAAAATAATTTATCTTTAAAATTCTCTTTTTTACTCTTAATGAAATGATTATCAGCCCCACAAATATCTAAGAACGATATATTAGACCATAAGTTTTAAAAGTTTTTATTTTTTCTTAAATATCGTGTTAAATCAAAGAGTGTCACATAAAATAGGATGGAGGGAGTATCATTTATAGCAACATATTATGGTAAATTTGCACTTGTATTACAAGTGAATAATGCATACAATATAAATGTATGATAAGTGTTAATACAAATGTGTGATAAATGTAGATTATCCATCAATAAAACTTGTATTATATATATATATTTTATAAGTAATCCTCTATAATATGTGTTAAAACTATACTATAAATGTTCAGCAAAAAAAATATTATTGCTATAAATGATAAATATTCTCTTAATATATTAAAACATTATAAGTTTTCCCTTTTAGGTCTGCTCATGTATGACAACTTGTAAGAGAAAAAAAAATCCAAAATAGTTTATTATCTTTGAGTTAATAGTCAAAATCATCCTTTGAGTTTCACATTGGAGCACTAACAGTCTCACATGTTTGCAACATCACTGCGCTTTTCGTTATCTTCCAAATTATTATCTATTTTTTAACATTGATTTTATCCATAATTTTGTGTATGTAATGTTCAATCATCTTTTTATATAAATATTAGAAATACTAATTCCTTATGAAAGAAAGTGAGAAGAACACTTTCTCATGTTTAATAGAAATATTATTGTACCTAAACTAATAATATCTTGCCATATGATGTTGCATGAAATGAAAACTTTGTACTGTTGCACGTGAAAACAAGGTGTTCTCACATGAATTTAGTACTTTTACTACATATATAAAAAGACTATAGAAAACATTCCACACGTAAAATTTGCTTCATATTTCATTTTCTTCACAAATGGAAATATTATGTAAAGTTTTGGCAGTATATAGTTGGGACCTTAGCTTTTCCCAAGATGCTAAAGATCCAGTGAAGTACCTGAGACACAAATCCTATTGCATAAACCTCCAAAAACTTCCCAGGTTATAACATGTTTATAATTTGTTTAACTATTCTTTGCCACTATCTACGAGTATTTCGTTTTACTCATGCTTAACTATTTCGATGCCAACTTTTACCAAAGTCGTACCAATGCTGTGCATATATCCAGAAGAGGTGTAACCTTTCTAACTAACTAATATATGCTAAGCATTTATGGTCTGAATAAAGCTTCACATTACCAGTTCTAAATATTTGGAAGCTAACAAGAAGTAAGAATGTTCTTAATCATGAGACTTTTTGAAAAATAATGTGCGGGTTTAAGTCCAAAAGAGATAATATCTTATTAAGAATATATGTGATATATATAATATAGTTTATCATCCGGTATCGAAGCCAATGATTCAACAATAAGAGTATGGAAATGACAAAGTGATGTTGTGGGATCTTGGTTTTTCTCCATTTACTTCCAAGAAAAAGAAGCAGCCATTTCCGATGTGGGCTTTGGTGGCCATAAAAGGTCAGCCGTGACCACTATATGAAGTTATAAAATTAACTATGAAATTTATCGGTAATCTTCTAGTAATTTATTACTTCCTATGTCCTAAATTGACTAAATTTTTGAAACTTTTTTTAAGGTTCAAAATAGTTGAATTGTTTAAAGTTCGAGATGAATGTTTAAATTTTTTTTCATATTTGCCCTTTCATTTATTGAAGTTTTATATTTCTTAAGAGACAAATTACGCTACGTATTTATGACTCCACAAAGAATAATATGAAAAGTATGGTTAAAATATTTTTTAATATGTTTGCATTGACTCATAAATTTAATTAAAATAGGACGAAGAGAGTATTAAGAATCTCCAAGCTGGTCGAATTTTATTTTGAAAGAAGTAGTAAAAACACCCTCGATCTTGATACGAATTATTCGTTTAGTCCCTAAATTATTAATAAGTTCAAAAATATCTCTCAACTTGATGAACTAAACTTAAATACACGCCTCCTATTTCATTTATAAAAATATGTCATCCACACGCTACATGTGGCTTTTTTAACAGACGGGACATACAAGTGTGTGTGTATATATATATAATAAGACTTTTTACCGAAAGTCCACATTGACAAAAAATAATCATGAACATAATAGAAAAAAAAAAGAGAATCAAACAATTAAAAATGAGAATAAAAAAAAATAGACCATGCTCTAAGTTCAATATTAATGACGCGCTTTACATAAATTATACTCACTTGTCATGTCATACTCACTTGTTATACCATGTGACATGACAAAAGTGTATCTAAACACAGTTTGCCAAGTTGAAAAGTATATTTTAAGCCTATTAATAATTTAGGAACAAAACTAATAAATTCACGCTAAATTTGAAAGTGTTTTTAGTATTTTTTTTTTTTATAATCTATTAGTAATTTATAACTAAATAAAATTAACATGAGATTTTTATAATTTAACTATAGAATTTCGTCCATAACTAATTTCAAAGTTTCAAATATTTATTTCGTGTAAAATAAAACTTAGGCAAAAACTATACAAGTTTTGCACAAAGATATCAGCGATTATTCTTATTGCAGGTATCCTCAAACTGACAACACTAGAAAATGAAAAAATAATGACAAACAAAATTTTATAGCTAAATAATAGAAATTACATGTTAATCTTATTTAATTAAAGATCAGAGACGAATTATAAGAAAATTTAATTAGCTAGAAGCGTGTTACTATAGATTAGGTAGGAATTGTCAATAAATTCCATAGTTAATTTCATATTTTCTTATAGTGATTGGAAAAAACAAGCAAACAAATATGGGAGTACTTTGGAGCTTCATTAAGTATTACTCACCAACAGTGATGTCCAAAAGGATTCTCAAAATGTGAATGGATGTAAAACCAAAAAAATGATGAAGTGCGCACAAAATGTTACTAGAGTCAATTTAATTAATTTTTAATACTAAATTAGATTATATTAATTTGATATTTTAAAATTAAAATTATGATACTTAAAAATTATACTAAAAGTATTATAAATTGTATTTTCTTTAATTGATTTTTATATTATTCTATTTTTTAAAAAAATTATAACAATTAAAAAAGAATACAAATAGTAAAAAATAACAAAAAAAAGGAGGTAAATTAAAACATGACATACTAATCGAATATAAGAAGAAAAAAAACCTAATTTTACCTTGTAATTAGGAAAAAAAAACACCCCCAAAAATGTTAAGAATTTTATGTTCTGAGAAACAAATAAAAGGGAAATACGTGGCTTCACAGCAAAGATTTATGTTTTGTTTTTTTAAAAAAAAGATGTAATTGCATGGAATATAACTAAATAATAGAAATGGGCATCAATCACTCACATACACAGAAGCATCATCTGTCAATACCCTCCGGCGGCGGCTGCAGACATCGAAGACTGCAACTGTAACAAATGGCGATAGCAGTCTGCCGCCGTCGGTCTTTGCTCCGGGTTGTGGTCCAAACACCTATTCTGCAATTCCCTCAGCAATTTCGGCACCCCTACTAACCCACAGCTCTTCACTAATTGACCTATTCCCCATACATCCACTTTCACTCCGTGATAATTCCTTCCCATCTCCGGCGGATGCCTCCCGCTCCCCGCTGCTCCTCCGTGAGGATACAGCTGCGGTGCTGTTACCGCCTCGTCGAATCCCGTGATGAACCATTCATTCTCCCTGTCGATTCTCCTCATTACCTTATCCCATCCCAAATCCCTGTGCATAAACGAGAGATCATGTAGTGCGACTAATGCTTTTGTCACCTGTTTCAATGCTTCGATTAATTGATCACAACTCGATGGCTTGAATTTGCAACCTCTAGGCTTGAAAACCAACGCCAGATCTTTCTCTGATGCCCGAACCACGAATTCCGCGTGTGGGATTCTATGATCCAGAAAGTCGTATATCTCTTTGATTCCCAACCATTTTCGTCTGCTAGAGAAATATCTCACCACTGTATTCGGAGTCATCTCTACAAAATTTCCGTTCCCCAAATCTGTTCGCTCAAAATCGGTGTACGGTAGATGTTTAAAATTGCTCCCATTGCTGCTCATGTAATGGAAGCATTTATCTGCCAATAATGGCAATAATCCGGCAATTCTCCAGCATGGAACTAAAGCTTTTAGTCTTTCTACCGGCGTTGATATATCCACGGTGTAAAGATCCGTTCGGATGATTCGATCCTGTGATCGACTTAACGCACAGAAAGTAACAATAAATCCAACGGCATAGTAACCTAACACGTAAGGAAGGTCCATGTAAGTCCAAAGGAATTTCTCTACGATAGAAGAGGATGGATCTAATTGACCTTCTCTTAGCTGATCAGTTTCCTCTCCTCGCCACAAGCAAAAATTCCTTAAGAAAGCAGTAACATTAGGCCATTCATCTTGTACGGTTTCCGCGAGAGACGATGAAGATTTCCGTACGAATACCATTTCGATAGAACAAAACTTGGATATGATTCTATTGATGCAATCATCCCAAAGGCCAATGTAAGAGTCCCTATCCGTGGCGGTTGCAGCAGTGAGACTAGGGTTTGAGCGCATAATAGAGGTCAGGACATCATAAGTGATGCCTCGACAGTCTAATAGCTCAGTAGAGGTAGTGAAAAACAGTTCCCTCCCTTGAGGCAAGTCTTTGAACACGTCTCGACGGAGTGGGAAACGGAGTTCCTCTGGTGGTGGCTGTTGCAAATGCCACGAGAGTTCAAACAAGCTCGGAAGTGTAGAGGGAGGAGATCTGAGACAACCAACGTAGTACTCAGTTGGATCTTGAAATTCCCAAGGAGTAGTTGCTGCAAATGAGTGAAGCAATAATTTTAACTAATTTGAAAATTCCAGTTGGAAGTAACAAGATACTATTAATGGGAACATATAGACTAATATAAAAATCATTTTGCTTAGAGGGATAGAAAATTTAATCATTGCCTTTACACAAATAGAAAACTCTAAATTTATGAAAGGGACTTACATCTGATGGGAAATTCAGAAGAGGGAAGTTGCAATCTTTCATTGGGACCTAGATTGAACAGAAAATTAAAACTGTTACATCCTACATGAGCAATAAAAAAAAACGGAATTAATCAATTAGATAAAATAAAATACCAGAAGGAGCAAGAGCTGAAGAGGATTTTCTCCTGCCAAAGACTTTGAGTTGTACTCCAGATTGAAATCTATCAACAGAAAAACCTTTCATGGGTCCATCTTCAAAGGCCTCCATAGTGCAAGCCACCATAGAATCATCCAAAAATGCAATTTCATCTGCGTTTAAAAAACTTGAACCTTGTACCTTCACTCTACCTCTGTGATGCTCACCTTCTTCACCCCACAAGCTCACTGATTCTTCCCATATCATCCTAATCTTCCCAATGCGCCGAAGCTCCTTCGATGTAGTAGAAGAAGATGGACCACCACCAATAATATCTAATGAAGAAGATGGCACCGTTTCAAACCCTAAGAATCCACCTCTTGGTCCATGAATTAATGTTTCCGTCCCAGTTGCCATTACCAATTGTTTTGCCCTTGCTACAATCACATAATAAGTTATGTTCATATAATGTGCATTGACTTGTTTTAAAATTAATTATTGTAAGAGTAAATTAAAAATTAAATAATTTTTTTTTTGTTTTTGTGTATACCAGAGATAGGAAGTTCATCTTCCCTGAGGGGTGGAGGAGGAGGCAAAGACCTGGTACCAATGAGAGATGTACGAGTATCTTCACCAATATTGGGCTGAATTCCAATCCTAGTTTGAGGATTTCTCATTCTCGACCCCATAAATTGAGATAATTCTTCAAACACTTCTTCATCAAATGAAGCAGGCAATCTATGAATCTTCCTTTCATAAGGAGAAAGTCTAAAATAACTCTTTCCAATTTGTTCCCTTTCAGCACCTCTCTCCCATTCGTATACTTTTCTGAATTCCCCCAACATGTTGTCCCATTTAGTCCCAGCAGTTTTAGCATCTCTGTTAACTCCATGCCTGTTGAGGAATTCAGCCACTTCTCTATCTTTATCAGCTCTCGTCTTGCCTCTTCCGCCTCCTACAGTGCCGCCACCGGATGCTACTCCCTCTAGATGAACAAGCTCTGATGATGACCCACCACCACCTTGATACTGAATTTTCCAAGCCCTAGCTAGCCACAACATCTCGTTAGGTTTCCAAACCGGACTCACGTATTTCCCTTTCCTGAATTGTTGGTGAACTTGTTCTCCTCCTTCGCTCTTGCTCGGCTCTGAAGAAGGCCGAGGAGAGTGGGAAGGAGAGGAAGCCGTGTCTGAAGAAGACGCGGTTGGTACTTGAGCTTGAGGAATATTGGTATTGTGAGCCGAAGGAGATATTGGGCTCGATTCCGCGCTCAGTATAGTACCTGCCTTCTGGTGCTGCTGCTGGGGAGGTTGCTGTTGTTGATGAGAAGACGAAGAAGATGATATGAATTTCCATTGACTTGCAGTATATCTAGGCCGCTTGGGATTCACAACTTCAAACTGCTGTTGTTCGAATGAAACAGAAGTAGCAGTAGCAGCAGTAGTACCGCCAGGTATATTATAGAGTGAAGAAGAAATATAGGGAGCACCAGAAACCACCGACTGCGGCTGTAGAGGTAGAGTATTGTCGGATGAATCTTGATCATGAGGATCAGCAGGAGAGTTAGATAAATGTTGTTGAGGTTGTTTCTCTCCTTCGTTTTCATCCATCTCTTCACTTGGGCCCCAGAAGAGGGGGGAAATAAATTAAACGCACCGCCCTAACTCTCCTTAGCCACACAGTAAACAACAGAGGATTGAAAATGAAACCACCATTACTTGCGCCCTGTAGAACTAGTTCTGTTCTATTTAGACTTGTTCAAGTATGCTTTTATTTTAAATATACTCCATTTTAGTTTTTTTTTTTTCACTATTTTTTAGATTAGTTTAATCTTCATATCTCAAATTAAAAAATAAAATAAATTGAAATGGTGACGCTTTGTTATTTTATTTATTTAACCAAGAAAATATATTGAATCCTAGGGTATCTTGAAAGGGAAAGAAAAGTGAGACTTGTATAGGAAAAGGGCAGAGAAAGAAAAGTCGAGATTGTGGAACCTGCCCTTGAATGCGACTTGACCATGAGCTCAATTTTAACAGTAAATGCTTGATTTTTTTTTAAAACTTAGTACTAAGTGGGGGGAAGAGAAAGAGTGTTTGGATTTGAGAGTAAAAGTAATGATTGTACTGAAAAAACAGAGAAATGCGGCTACGAATGAGTTAACATTCATTCTTTTAACGAAGATGCAATTAATGGTGTGTGTTGGACTTGTGTTTTATCAAACAGAGTCACACAGGTATTGGATCTATGTATGTGTTTTGTCTTCATTTACTAGTTAGACTGGTGGAACCAATGCCTCCCTCTCCATTGCCCATTGGTGCATGCATGTTCTGAATTCTTTATTTTCATAATTCCTCGCTACGTTTTCGGTTTTAATTACTCTACTCCCATTAGCCATATCATGTAATCACTTATTGAGAAAAATCATCTAGTTTGGCACTTCCATAGGAAAAAAATTATTTACATCACTCATCACTTATAAACTACAGGAATTAGTATAACAATAATATCAAATAAAGTGTACTTTATCCCATCTTTTTTATATATCGTCCTCATTTTACAAAATCAATGCTTAAATAATAATATTCATCCTATTTTACCCTTGATAGTTAATAAACTTTGAAAAAATATATTTGGTCAATTAGAAGTACTAAAAAAATAATTAATGTACATTAAATAAGGACAAAATAGTAAAAAAAAAAATTCTTAATGCAAGTGCAAGTTCAATCAGAAAGGTGACATATAAAAGGGACCAGAGGGAGTATTAATAATATTTGTATTAATAATACTTACACTAATTATACTTAAACTATTTATTATTTATTGTTTGATTTGATGTAATAACATGCATTATGTAAAAATATTTATTTATAAAGATATCATTCACAATTATGGTGAAAAAAATGTAAACATAATTTTGAGAGGCGGTAATGTGATCTTTAACAATTCTAATACATGCATTAAAAACATCGCATTACTAATACCCAAGAATTCATGATATTAGTAATGTACACTTTAATACACAATAGAGTGTATAACTAATGCTTATATTAATTATTCATAGTAAGAAACATGTACTCTTTTTCCGTCCATCTTTACTTGTCTCCTGTTGACTTGGCATAGGGATTAAGAAATAATAAATAGTAGGAGTAATTTTATTAAATTACCCTTTGAATATAATTAATATAATGTCTTAAAAAATATAATAGGATAAAATGACTATAATTAATGACAAAGATAAATTAGGAACTATATCTTGATTTCATAAATTGAACAAGTATTGTTGGATATGCTAAAATAGTATAGGGGCCAAGTAAAAATAGACGAAGAAAGTATCAAACAAGGTATTATTAATAAAAAGAATTAATGGATACTCTTCCAAACGATACCTAACTGTATTTTTAGTACAGATAAAACATTGTCCGATTTGATGGAAAGTGAATAAGTTGAGCTAAAACCATTGGAAGCCATTGCAATTAAAGTTCGCTTAAGCCTAAGTTTGAAATTTTAGATTTTTGAAATTAAATTTTAAGTCGAATTAGCATTGCATAAATAAAATTAGATTTCCGTTAAGGAATTAGAATCTCAATTTTGGGACTATTTGAGGCGGTTCAAATTGAAAATCAGAAGACGATGAACATGGAACAGAATAACATATTTATCTTCCGTGTATTGATTGTATATCCCATACATATCCCTTGTGTATTTTCTGTATATCTGTTGAAATAAAAGTGATAAACTTTTATCCCTAGCAGCTTCGATAGAACTCCACAAATTGTCACGATCCTGACCTGTGAATGGCATTCACACTAATTCTTCAGATGAATAATTAATTTCTTACTCAATCTAACCCATCAAATCATTTATCAATAAAAGACGATTACTACAGAAAAACACTAAGAAAGTTATTAAAAATAAATAATGGACCAAGTTCCCATACCCTCAGTCAATACCAAAAATAATATGCAGAAATTAATCCCTAGAATGTGAAAGGAAAGAGAATGTCAGTAGCTTACTTAGTTGATTACTTGAACTCTCATCTTGTTGATGAGAATTTAATTTTTCATATTATAATTTTTCTTTCTATTTTCTCTTCCCATACCCCATAGGAAAAAAAAAACTGAAGGAATAATATAAAATTCTAATTAGTCAAGAACGAGGATGTAATTCGAAAAACTAGAAATCAAAAACTAATAGTTTAAATGTCTGTGTCAGAAAAGATTGACAAAGAAATAGGGAAAAAATAAAAATCCATAGTAGTCTAACAGAGTAGCTCATTCTTGGATTTGAATGGCCATGGATCTCTCAACCAAGCACTCATATCAGCCACATAAATATATCGTGTATTCAATAAGAAAAGAGCAAGTGCAAGATCGATGTACAGTCATAATGTACTGGTAAAATCACAAAATTAATTTTAAAATATAAGTATAAATAAACAACTACAACTTATTAAAACAGGCCAATACATAAACTAACATCCACAATTCAATACAAATTCTCAATCAAAATATCCTGAATCAACTAATACATGAAACATGTACCACATGATCATAAATGCACATAAGGAGTCCTCTCATGGAACTCATACATAAACTTTAATTTTTCAAGAAGAATTATCATAATATAAAAATAAGGAGTAAAGGTGGTGAATATTATTATATGTGATATTAAAAGTAATGTAAATAAGGTGAAATATAAAAAAAGTTTAAGAGTCTGTTTGGCTTAATTGAAAAAAAAATAATTTTTAAAAAATACTTTAGAAACACTTTTTAAAGTGCTGAAATATATTTGAAAAATAAACAGTTATGTGTTTGAATAAAAGGATTGAAGATTAGTTGTTGATGTGTTTGCCACATAAGTGCTGTTAAGTACTTTTTTAATTAAAAATGTTTGAAATACCCTTCAAGCTGTTAACATTATAAAAACTGATTACTTTAAGATTTTTCTGTCTAAAAGATAAAGTAAAATAAATTTATATTTTGATTCAATATCAATATAAACTTATTATTTAAGTAAATTTTATATACATAATT
>JAOTQJ010000072.1:1518051-1534436 GCA_025642045.1 Solanum sejunctum | reverse complement strand
GCTATAAAATTTATTCGTCACTAAAAATTTATAATGTATTATCTCCGTTTTATATTAAGGTTAGAAAATTTTTGATGTTTTAAAATAAGTGAATTGTTTATCTTTTAAGAGATGTGTTGAAATTTTTTTTCAATTTTACCCGACATTATATATGACAAAATGGATGTGGGATTGAATTTTTTTTCGATTTTACACCCCAAAAGCTAGCTCAAAGGGAGGAGGATTGCCTAAGCCTTATAAGTAGTCCACCCATCTCATTAACTACTAATATGGGACTTTAGGCCTAACTCACAATAATTTTTTTCGAGGGCCCAACATTGGGTGAGACGGGTCCTGCTTTGATAGCATGATGAATTAGGTTTTAAGTCTAACTCACATACCAAAAACTACCTCAAAAGGAGGAGGATTATCTAAGCCTTATAAGGAGTCCACTCATCTCATTAACCACCAACGTAGGACTTTTTGTCTCAACAATCCCTCATCTGGCTGCTCTTTGAGCTTTAGAAGAGTAGCAAAAACCAAAGCACCCATGAGATTTTTTATTCATTGGGTGCTTATTTTATATTTCTACATTTTTTGCACAATTTCTATATAAATGCACAAGTTTTTTGGGGGGTCAATGGATGCTCAAGCACCTGAAATTGACGCAGTGATTTTTTTAAGGGCAAATTCTGTGAATGAGAAGAGTCGTGAAAAATATGAACGTAAAGATTAAATGACAAGTGAGAGGTAGGACGAAATTGAACAAGTCAGGAAAAAAGAGAAGGCAAATGGAGACAAATGAGAATTAAGGAAAGGACAATCGGAATCCATGAAAAAATCCTAAGTAGTGTCGTGTTTCATTAAGAAAGAAGAGGAAACAAAACACAAATAAATGCGCAATTTTGGGGTAATACAAGAATACAGCCAGGCCACAACAATAATAACAACAAACATAAGCCAAGACAAACAACAAAGGTTGCCACGTGAAGCGGCCCTTTTGGAACCCCAGTCTGGGCAAGGCACTATATATCCTTGTCCTTACCTATGAGGGCTGCTCTTCTCATCCCTTTACTTTTCTCCTTTGATTTGTTTTGTATTGTTTTATAATATCATATTATATTATATTAATTTTTTATTTTATTTCATATAATATTTTTTTATTTAATAATCTTTTAAAATTTGTGATCTAAAACAATTTTTAGATATTTGTATGACTGAGGTTTATTTCATTAAGGTTAAAAGGATAGTTTTAAAGTTAAATTATTTTTAATTATAGTAAAATGACATTCTTTTTTAGATGAACTAAAAAGAAAAGGGTGTTACATAAAATAGGACGGAGAGAGTATATTGTATTGTTTGTTTTTTGTACTGTATATTTTGACAAATTGTATTATCCTCCGTCGTTACCTAATGTTATATATTTATAATTTGAATGATAATCATACAAAATTGTATAGTATACGGTAATGCATTTTTTGTATCGATTACAACAGAGGGGGGACACAATGTGTTGAAATCTGTATATTTGTATATCATATACAATGGTGCATGATACAATATTATTTTGCTGTGCAGTTTTATATCAAATACAAAAGTGCATGGTACAAAATTAGGTTATTTGCATTTGTGTTTCATAAGCAATGCTATCAAATCTTGGTTGTATCATCCTATCAAATTTGTATCAGTTATAACACTGAGTTATCTGTATCATGTTAAAAAAGTGATATTTTTGTATCAAACATAACATTTGCAATTCTTTCATTGCAGTCTATGAGTTATATTACCAGCTCATTCATTAAGGTTCGATTCAACCTACAACATGAGTTTTGCAAATGATTTGATGTTGTCCATAGGGTTTGAAGGTGTGAGTTATTTAAGAAAATTATTTGTGGTTCATACCTTAACAGTCCTAATTACAACTACCAAAGTCAAATTACAAAATGTTTTGTTGCTTCTAGCTAGAGATTGGATATGGCAACATTGATGAGCTTCATATTCGCCATGCAAAAGGAAATATATTGCATTTCACTATGAAGGAATTCACTATCATTACTAGGTTGAAATGTACAGGCAATGCTTCTGATTTTAAATATTCAAAATTCACTCCCAGCAAACTGATACAGAGGCACTTTTCAGGTTCCAAAACCAACATGAGCAAGGTCTTTTTGGTACAGCGATTTCAAATGAGTGGGTGACAGAACAATAAGAATGTTCTTCAGATGGCAATTCTATATTTTATGTACACATTCATATTTTATCTATTAGGTGATACACCAATACCAATTGAAGATGGGGAGGCATGAGCAGTTTCCATAGGGCAACTTGCATTTACCAAATTGATGAAATCATTGAGGCAAGAGTTCACAATGGAAAAAATAGATGTATCAATTAACTGACATGCCTTATGCACTCAATATTTGGATTTGCGAATGTGTTTCAGTAATTAATGAAGAAATTACACTCAACGTGAAAAATTACATCCCTAGAATACTTAATTGGTGAGTCGTCGATGTCAAACCGAAATTTAACACGTTTATGTTGAGTATCTTTACTGAGGTAATGTCCATAATCTATTTTTGAATATAATATAATATTTTCGTATTAATATATTTATTTTTATTTTTTGAGAGTTGATACATAATCATGTTTTTTGTTATGCACTTATTATTGCCAGCAGAATGCATGTATTGATATACATCCAACGGCTGAGGAACTTGCAATTCTTGATTTGCCTGGTGTAGTAGTTTCTGGACCTTCCACTTCAAATTCTAAATCAAAGTAGGTGCAATCCAAAGATATTCCCAAGCCTAAGCAAGTAATAGATAAGATCTTTCAGATTTTGAAAATTTTTCTATAAAAATCTTCGAAGTAGTTGGTAAGGAGATTAAGTTGTGTTTCTAGTTCAACTTTCACGCAACCACCCAAAAGGAGAAAAAAGTTCCTCGATCTCTAAACTAGTTGTACCGGATGCTAAGCAATCTGAACAAATCCTGGAGCCACCAAATCAGGCATTTTTAAATCCAGATGAATCTCTTGCTTTGTCTATTCATGCATTTGATCATCCTGCTCCTTCATCTCATCCGAAACAACATCCTGTCAATTCAGATGTTGAAGAAGAAGTTTCTGGATATATCAAAAAATACGTTAATATTTCTCATACTTTATATTAGATACAGTTGATGATTATTAATATTTTTTTATATTTTACTAGATTGACAAAAATTTTGAAGAACTTCATTCATTTATACAATTAAATCACATTGAGCAGATGAAAGCTGTTCGGAAGGGATCTACCCAGAATGAGAAGGTACTACTTTCAATAACATTTTTCCAAGTATTTTAAATTCAATCTTTCACATATTATTTTTTTTCACACAAGGGATATTGAAGGTACAAATGGAAGATTTGGGTCAAGAATGTCATGTTAATCCTTCCCATACTACTAGTAATTTATTGGATCTTTGAAATTCACCCATTGAAATGGATTTTGCCAACAATGATGGATCTCATTGATGTAGATCGTTGGTGAGGCTAAAAAAGCAATTGAGTTATCTGAGACGGTTGCCAAAGAGGTTAGGTATACGATACATTAAATACATCTGATCTTTTTCTCATACATAATTTACTAGATTTAATATATAATTTATTAATACATCAAACTTTTTACACATGCAATATTGTATCTTATATTTTTATCCAATAATCGGGTGATGATACAACCAATAGTCAATAAGATATGGATGATGTAACAAGAATTCTAACTACAACCACCCATATTCATGACCCTATTGAACCAATTAGGCAAACAAAATAAAATGAGGTGTTAAGTACATATTTTAAAATTTTTTAATAATACATAGAATTTTTAAGTAGGGAAACATACATCCTTAGATTTGTAAGGGAAACCATTACTCATGGTCTATGTTTTACTTTTCAGTCCTCACTCGGATTATACGTTTCTTAGGGCAGAAAGTGCAACAATAAGAAGATCCACCACTTGTTACATCGTATATTTTAGTACAAATTATGTGTCGTGGTCCTGTCGAAAACAGAACATATATAGTTGAAAGAACAAGTGCAAATGCTGAGTATAGGGCCTTAGCTGCTACAGCAATTGAGCTCACATAGGGGACCCACATTCTACAAGATATTGGAATACCAATCAAGTGTGCTCCTACACTATTTTGTGACAATATAAGTGAACTGTACATGACTGCAAAATTAGTATTACATGCTAGAATAAAAAATGTAGAATTGGATTATCATTTTGATAGAGATAAAGTAGCTCAAGAAGAGTTAATCACTCAATCTGTTGGACCCAGAGATCAATTCACACTAAGACACTGGCAAAGGACCGATTCCTGTTCTTCAGAGAATCTAATAGTGGTAAACGCACCTCTAATAATTAGTTTGAGGAGAAGTGTTAAAGATCGAGACAAGAACAGTTAGATATAAGTTTCAGTTACTAGTGATAATCCTAGATGTAGAGTTCATGTTGAATTGCAACTCTATCTCTAGATAGTTGTCTTGTATTAAGTGTATTACTGTCTATGTTAGTAAGTGTATAAATACAATTATAATGTACTCTTTAAATTCCATCAGCTAATACAAAGCATTATGCAATACATTAGCCTCAAATTTCTCATATATTACTCTCGAATCTAGAGTAATAGTACAAAAAGTTAGCATAATACATTGATAATCGAATGAATTACTTTTAAGAATTCGCAAACTTTGTAAAAATACAGTCATACACACAGATAGAAAAATATATACATATTAATTAACTGAAGGTTGAGTGTGCTTAAACAAAAATCACAATTAAGCAAAACAAAGATTGTCAATATACAGTTGAGGGATCAAAAGTGATACTCAATCCATTCACTTTTTCTGTACGAAGTTTGACAAACCATTAATATAAAATATATTTTTTATCATATTAATTATAATTCATAGTATTTTTTATATGATTTTCAAATATTAAAATTTAAAATTAATCTAATTCAATATTATTAACTCTCACTTGATAAATAAATATGTAGCGATTTTGAATTGTGAATGTGGACAAAACACAATAGCGACAGGAGTGAATAGTGATATATGAGGCTGGAGGTACGTATTCTCTCCACAAATAATTTAGTATCTAGTTTAGAAATAAAAAATATAGATTAGTTTTTGGAAGATATAATATCGTAGGAAGAATGTTGCAGCATACAAGGACAAAGAGCAAGACAGTGTTCCTTAGCATTCCATAAAGTCACAAAAATCCAAATCTCCAGATATAAAATAAATGCCAAGAATAAAAACAAACACACTTGCACAAGAATCCATATCCTAATTTTGAAAGCTCTATGTCTATATATTATTATCAAATATCAATACACATTTTGGATTCTATCCCTCATCTGGACTATTAGTATTTTGAAATGATTCCTTACGTGGACCCCTCCATCTTTTTCTATTTGGATCTTTTCGATGCATCTAATAGTATCAATTTTTTCCTATCACACAAAATTAATTTGTGACATTTTGCAAAACAAATTAAAAATATTTAACTACCCTGGAAGCATTTTGTTTACCTCATGTAACTTAAGCCCCATATATTTACATAAGAGAGATTAATCAATTCGAAATGAGCTTCTAAGACATGACAATTCGATATAGCATACTTCATTTATGCCGGGTTTGAAAAAAGGCCATAATATAGACGGTTAATTTATATTTATACATCAATTATGAAGTTCATGATTTGATTTTGGATAACTAAGATGTTTGAGCCGTCTCGAATCCTAACAAGATTTCAGAGAACAAGGGTAAAGAGGAGTTTTCAAAAGTTGTCTATTAATGATGAGGGATGCTTACATATTGGATACCCGTAAAGCTAGCTAGCTATTCTTAATCTTCTCTACATCGTCAAATAAACAAAACTAAGTTATACAATACTTTTATTCATATTCCTTCCCTATCTCCTCTATATTTTATTTTTTTAACTCAACTTTTCATGGAAAAAAAGAACATGTGCCCTCTTTTTCTTTCCTCAAGTTTTCGATAGAAACATTTCCATCATGCCTCTTCTCACTAAGCTTTCATGACTAATTCCCTTTAATTTTCTTACATATTCATATTCGTCGATCACATATATATAAAGAAAATTCCATTAAACTTGTGCAGTATTATTGTGTTGAAGCCAGTTTGAGAAAGATTGAAGAGTGTTCATATCAGCTCTATAATGCTTCTGAGTAAACTCAAGGAGTGTAGGCCATGTGAAGTCGGGATATATTCGAGGGTTGTTGGAGTCCACCAGTTCATTTGGTGGGCTCACCACCTTATCTTTGTTTGGACAAAGAAAGAAAGCAAGTGATTTCCTAGGAGTCTTGTTGTTTACCACTGCTCTATGCAGGCAACTTTTGTATCTTCCATTAGATAGAGCCTGCAAAAGGGCAAACAACAAAATATGTTACAACCCCACTTGAACAAAATTCCGTGACCACCTTTTCACCTATAGTAATATCAACTTATTCATTGGACTACATTGTGTGTGTGGTCAACAATATCAATAGGACATCATATTCATGTTGTACGTCCTAATTAAGTACTTATGAAGTGAAAAGATCCTATATTACTATTTGATATCTAAATATATACGGTTTATCTCTCTTTTATATTATTTGTTGTACGCTAATTAGTTCACTTACCATAAAAGTGTCGCCTATGTTAACCACAAATGCGTTAAAATTTGGACTGATGGAACGCCATTCGTTGTCCACAAAAACTTGAAGTCCCCCAACACAATCTTGGTGGAGTATGGTTAATGATGTTGGATCACAATGAGGCCCCGTTCCTAAGGTCAGCTCCGGTTTCTGGCATGGCGGATAGTAGTTCAGTCTCATTATCGATTCATTTTCTTCGAAAAATTCTTTGTAGTGGCTCTTCTCTACGCCTAGGCTCATCCCCAAAAGTTCCATGATCCCAAGAGAAAGTTTGTTCATGGAATTGCAATATTCCTGATAAACAACCCTGAAAAAAAGGTTCATTCATTTACATAATCAAAAAGAGAAATATGTATTCCCTCTGTTTCACTTTGCTTAACTGATTATAAATTGACACGAACTTTAAGAAAATGAAAAGAACGTACCCAAGATGGTTAAAACTTTCACCCAATGTCCTTAGAAAATACTCTTCAACAATATGAGATGAGTTCTCTCCAGCAGAGTATTGAAAAGAGAGCGTCTCTTTCCAAGGTAACTTGGACGAAAACCTTCCGATAAAGCTGCTAGCATAACCACAATGCTCACCCATTTTCCTCTGAGCTTTTTGCTTTTCAGAAAGTGGCAGCTCAAAGAAGGTGTCCATGTAACGATGTGCGTTGGAGATGAGATTAGCATCAACTCCGTGGTTGACTACAAGAAAGAAACCATAACTCTGACACGCTTCCCCAACAAGCTTAGCTGCTTGTTGGGCCGCGAGGGGGTCACCTGAAAGAAACCCCCTCAAGTCAATAAGGGGTGCAGGAAGATCTTGTGCTACGGCACAAGGCTTCTCGTGGTCGGGCCATATAAATTGTGTGGGAATGTTGGCCTCACGTTTCATATGTGATGCATCAAAAATCAATGGCTTTTTCTCTTCTAGCATGGTTGATTTTCCATTTGTGATCATACAATCAATGCCCGTTATTGCATGCAGGGAGTTAATTTATGAGGAGCCAAAATGAAGGAACTTTATAAAGGCCAAAGAGAGAAAGAGAGAGAGAATTGAGATAAAGGAAAAGCCAAGGCCGTTCATTGGGGAAATAGGCGAACAAAAATTGGAATCTTATAGGTCTCTCCTTAACAGAAAAAATGAACAATTTGTTGAGAAGGGCTTACTATTGCTTAAAATTGGGGTACAAGTCCACATGTTATTTGCCTTTTTTTAAGTATATTTTACATTAGATTTAAAAAAAAATCTTTTCATAAATTTTATACTTGTCTTCAAAAAAAATCAAATTTCAAGAGCTAATGCAAAGTAGTTTTTTAAGAGAAATTTTACTTCAGAATTTTTAATAGCTTAGTTAATTGACTATCTAAATTCTCACTTTAATGGTGAAAATTTGATTTTCCACTTTATAATTTTTTTAATTATTTTTTTTTACCTATCATCAATGATATTCAAAAACAATTTTGAATTTCAAAAATTTAATTTAAATTTAAATTTCAAAATTTATGATAAAACAAAAAAAATCTGAAGAAAATGAATAATTTGCGTAGAAGGGCTTAATAATGGCTAAAATTGAGGTAATGGTCCATATGTTGTTTGTCTTATGTACTGTTGACAGGAAAGCGTTTCCCGATGGTGTTTGGAGTTTCCTGTGGCACTGAATCCCTCAACCTTTCTATTGAAGCGAGGTGGTGCCACCCTTTTATGTTGTATATTCTTCATTCATCATCGGAGGCGTCATTTTATTTAACTTAACATACAGTTTAAAAAATATATATTTTTTATGAATAAAGCATAACTACCTTCTTTAGCTATAATTGACATATCTTAATTTAGCTAACGCCTTATTACTTCCCTAAATTCATTTTTTTATTTTCATGGACCTTTCATATTGACGTGGCATTTTTATCAGATGAGTTAACTTCATTTGCATCACATGTTTTGCCACGTGTCCCTCAACCTTTCTATTGAAGCAAGGTGCTCTCATGAATCACCCCTTTATGTTGTATTCTTCATTCATGACATGTTCCTAGTTTCATCATCAGGGACGTTATCTTATTTAACTTAATACGATTTTTTTTTTATAAAAATCATGAATAAAGCATAAATACTTGAAATACTAGCAATATATCTTAATTTAACTAGAGTCTTATTATTTTCTTAAATTTATTTTTTAATATTTTTGTGCACCTTTTAGGCTGATGTGGCATCTGTAATCAGATAAGTTAGCTTCATTTGTATCACATATGTCGCCATATGTGTAAAATAATTTTTAAAATTTCTTTTAAAAATTGTTATTTAAAAAAATTCAAAAAAGTATTTTTTAAAATAATGTTTTTAAATTTTTTTAAACATCTTCTTATTTTCTTTCTCTTGTATTTAAATAAAGCGAATACACACAAGTATTTCTTCAAAAAAAATTACATTACAATTTGTCACGATTCAACCTACCAAGCCGCACAGGCACCTACTCCAATACCTAGATTGGAGAACACTTAATTTTCAACCAATTAAATCATGCGAAAGATGAAAGAAATAGAAGATATCACTAGAAAAAATTTTAAAGTTACCAAGTACAGGTTAAAATCCAAATTAAACTTTCTGAAAAAGACATTTAACACTCTTAAGGATTTTAGTCTAAACAGGTACAAGAGCTTCTAAGAATACATTATAAAACACAATAACACAGTTCTCATCATAAAAAAGAAGAATAAAAGTTGTTGGAGATCGACTTTGTCTTCACATAAGAAACATCATCGATTCTGCAATCAGACTATACCAAAAAGGTATACCAAGCATATCATCAGTATAAATAATATGTAATAGTAGGCATCATAGGATCAACTTGAATCCCCCACACAGTATAAATAAATATTCAAAAGCAAGCATGCAACTACTTCACTTAATTTGATTATCTAACTGCCCCTAATATATGACATAATCTCAATCTTTTAATTACTCTATTGTCAATTCTAACACAAAAATATGAGCCTAATTCTTCTACTCCTTATAATAGGGGTTTCGAATCCACAATCGCTAACTTGATCCTATCAAGTTACTATTTTAGTTTAATCGTCTTCACTATCACTTGGCTTAGAATATTTAGTAACTTACTTGCAAAATGTCCACATTAATCGATTTAAGGTTTTCTTTCATTTTCTCACACTGGTCTGCCATGGTGAGATCTAACCCACTATGGTAGCTCCATCACAACAGAATTCCTCCCTTTAATGCAACCTATACGGAGATAAAAATTTGAACTTTCTTTCCCTAGCTCCCTTTAACATACATAGCCATAGTATCATACATAATTTGACTCTAAGTCGTCAACTCATTGTTTAACAATCCATCAACTACTTTTCACTTAGTCATACGCAACTTCATACTTGATTATATAAAATATAATGTAATAGACATTCATAATATAGTAAGATAAATGATACACGATTATATCACAATTATAGCCACTTGAACTTTCAGTCCTTTCATACCAATTGTTATAAAGGATAAGCATAATCAATTACAGTTATATCAATTCCTGTATCGTTGCCATGTAATTATATTCATTCACAAATAATAGTTAACAATGGTTCTTTCATGGACCACACTCAAATTGTTAGCTTTTTGGCGCGACTGTTCATTAGTTAGCGTGTCAAAATATGACACGCGATCCAATGTGTATTGGGACGTGACACCCAATTTAATATATGCCAAAATATGACACCTGATTCAATATGTATCAAACGTGACATCTGATCTAATATATTTTGACATGCTATCTAATCCAACAACCACAATCACAAACACAATCATTATCACAATGAAAAATTCACATACTTGCATAATCAAGTAACAAGTTCATATTAAATATGGACCAATCATGAAACCCATATTTGAATTGTTAGTATGTCAATGCGACACTCGATCTAATAGTTAGTATGTCAAAATATGATGATCAATTCAATATGTGCCACATGGAATATAATACCTGATTCAATAATATGACAAAATATGACATCTGATTTAACAATAACAATCACAATCGCAATCATAATGAATATTTTACAAACTTACCTATTCCAAATAACAAGTTCATTGCATGCAATTTGATTATAGGTAGTTGTTTATTAGATTTATTTTGTCCTCTTCTCTATTAATATACATGCAAGCAATACTAATCTGCAGTTAACAGACATATATATCACGAACAAGATATAAATCATCACCTACAATGGTGTCTTTGGTGAGGATGTATCGTTACTCAAAGTTTGAGACGTGACATTTTAGATGAGAGGGGTATAAATTGCTATTCTCCTGATTTTCAATTTGATTATCTGATTATATATATACACACACACACTTAGTCAAACAATTAACAACCGCCAGGCCAACAATTAAGGATTAGGCTATTATCGCTAATCATAAGTTAATCACAATTCACATAATATATTCCTAAATATAATAGCCAGACACGTCGTCATTCAGACTTCAGTCCTGAAGGCCTAAACATGATCTCTCTGGTTAATCTACATTATATTATGCGAAGAAAATAGGTTAATTTACAAATAATCAAGAAAGAAAAACTTAGACTACATAGGTACCAAGCAAATGAAGAAGGACGACAACACAATTTCTAATTTTCAAAAGGCAAAATGAAAAATGACAGAGACAAGCTTAAGATCCATTGGTTATAGCTTTCCTTGCGTTAAGATCCCTTCTCTTCCTTCTTCCTAAGCGTAGAGCAGTCTTTTGAGGATTTTTTAAGGTGACCCTAACCTGTTTTACATCTCCAAGGAAAAAGAAGAATAAAAGGATATGTGTCTTTTTAATTCTATTCCGACGATCTCACTATGAAAGGTCTCATTTCGACATGACGACTTAGTTGTGGTGGGATTATTTCCATTGTGGTGAGATAGTGCTGGTCTAAATTAATTTCGAACATACAATTTTTCAGTTCCAGCTAAATAACAACGATTTAAGTCATTGCATATTTATCCTTAAAAAAAAAATACTACTTTCGATCCATTCATTGTTTTTTCTCTATTTTTTTCTATTGATTTTGCTTATTCTTTTTATTTTCTTTGTCATTCCTTTTGATTTGATTTTAAATTTTATAATTTTAAATGTCTTATGGTTAAAATAAATAAATTTTGGATGGATATCAAAATAAGCAAAAAAATTAAATATAAATAAAAAACTTAAAAACGTAAAAGTTAAAGGACTCTTTAATTTATTTTTAAACAATACATGTAATTTTTTGAAGTAAAGTGAAAATATAAGAAATTAGTGAATGAGAGAAAAACAAAAAATTTAATGTGAGGAAGAAAATAAATATTTTACAAAGAAAGAAAAGTAAGTAATTAATATGTATAAGTGTTAATATTAATAATTATATGTACTAATAAATTGTAAAATGATCAATTAAAAAATAACATGTGTCTACTTTTTTCGCTTATCACTTGCCATTAAGATAGTGTGCATACTCTCTATATCAATTCAGCATTTTTTATTTTATTTTTAAATAGTTTAAAAGAGTAATATAATTCTAGTTAAGTTAAGTTATATCGCTGAAATTTCAATTATAATCAGGGATATATATATATATATATATCTTATCTCACATTTTTAAAAACCTCTTATATTAATGAGCACTAAGTGGTAACTTAATAAAAATGATAATTGATATATTATAAAAAATTTAATTACACTTATAAGATCGGGAAAAAAAAATATTAATCTTATATTTAAGTTTGTACAGATTATTTGTTATAACACGTAGAAATGATCTAACAAGATTATATAAATTCACCTTTTTCCACAAACTAGAACTACATAAGGTAGGGCATATACGAATTCATGTAGTGTAATCTCTTATTTGAATCCAGGGTGTAGTATATTATAAATAATTATTTTTATCTCACTAAATAAGAATAAAATTTCCTTAAATTTTTTATTTTAAAATCTCACTTATAAAATTACGCAAAATTTATTATTTTTCTTATGTATAGTCTCCAAACCTACATTAATTAGAATTTTGCTGGATTTGTGGTGCCAAAATTTCCGTTTACAAGATTCACATAAGGAGGAGGAGAAAGATTAATTGCATCATGCTAGAATTGTGTTATTTTATTTTTTATCCTAATTATATCTTCACTTAAATCAAAAGGGAGGACTCTCAGGATGTCAGAATATTAGTAGCTCAATTGATTGTCTATTTTAATTTTTAATTTTGTTAATTAAGGTTAGATTCGCTACCTTATAATTTCTCTCTCATTTCTTATTTTTTTATTTTTTTTAAATCTAAAATTAGAAGGAATTACAAAATCTAGTGCACGTTTGAATTGACTAATTTTAAGTGCTTTTAAGTATTTGTGAAGTGTTTGAGTAAGTTAAAAAATCGCTTATAAGAATTTATTTTTAAGATAAAAAGATAAAAATAAATTAAAATCATAAATTATAATTTCTAACTTATAAATTTTAACTTGTAAGTCAAAAGTTGATCCAAGCATGCTCGTACTTATGTACTATTTGATGAAAATAACAATAATTAAGTCTTATTACCTGAAATTTTGTGGTACTTTTTCATTTTATCAAGATTCAATTTGATTAATTTCTAAAGCTAAATTGAATTATATCAACTTAATATTTTAGAATTAAAATTTAGATTTTAAAAACTTTACAAAAAATCAATATATTGCAATTATTCTTGTGACAATATGATTAAAAATACACTTTAAAATATTGGTTAAAATTAATATAGGTTGAATGTCGAAATATGTAAAGCATTCCATAAATTGCGACAGATGAGTAACTAATGATACTAGTGAGAGTCTATCACTCTCCCCGTCTCAATTTATGTGATATATTTTTTATTTTAGTATATCTATAAAAAAATTAAAAAATCATATTTCTACAAATAAGTTGATTTTAAATTCAACTTTAACCCTTAATGAAATGATTTATAGTCATACAAATATTTAATATTTGTTTCAAATGATAAATTTTAAAATTTTTATTTTATTTTTTAAAGTAAAAATTTTAAAATGTCATGTAAATTAAAATGGAGGAATAACAATAAGGTTAGGTCCAAATCTTGTCCAAGTGTCTGTATGTAACTAGGAGAACTAGTATAAAAAACGAAAGCAGGGACAGAGGAAGCCGTATCATGCCAAACTGTAAATAGACAGTTTGTAGTTTAAATTAACTTACTACATTAGCATCAGTAGTAATCTCTTTGATTTGGAACAAGTAAACAAATAAGAGCATTTTAATTAGGGTGTTAAACGGGTTGGTTGGATTAAAATTGAGAATGTGAAAATAAATTGAAATAGAAATTGGATTGGACTATGATCCATCAAAATTTATTTTGAACTTAAATGGGCTAAAATTCTTATTGGGTCATGACCTGCCCAATTTGATCCGCTCAATTTCAATAATTCATATTTATAATCACAATTGAAATTTTAATTCAAAAAATAAAAATAAAAGTAATTGATAGATAAACGATAAAAAATATAAAATAGATATAAAATATACATTATATCAATGCAAGTAAAGAGTTTTAGAACGTATTGAAATTGGAGATTAAATAAGGCTCAAGTGAGGATTATTTTGATATGGATTAAGATTTAAATGAGTTGAGATTGAATCCAATTAAAATTATCTTGAACTCAACTCATAAAATTTTGGATAACTTGAACGAATTACCTATATTTGGGCTCATTTTAATATTCTTAATTTTAATGCATGATAATGATCCATTATATTGAATGAGATAAAAAGAATGAAAAGCAAAAGTTATTTTTTAAGAAGCTAAAAAACAGTTTTTTTTCCATTGAGAAACACTTTTATAAAGTTTGGTCAAACAATAATGGCATAATACCCATATATGCTCCTGAACTTGGTACTAGATTGCAAGTTGGAATTTAAACTTTTAACTTGCACAAATATGATCCTCAACTTGGCAATTTCTGAACAAGTAGGCATAGGTTGCTGACATAGCACAGCGTGTGTTTAACAGGAAAATAAGGCGCATGGGTGGAGATTTTCTAAATGTTGCAATAGTAAAAATAGGGTAATTTGATCCTTTTACCCCTACTATATTTCTCTCTCTATATATACTATTTAATTTCAAATTAAAATACGCTTTCTTCTTCTTTTTATTAAAAATACACAAGCATTTGCCTTTTTATTTTTTTTTTTTACATATTTTTGACATTTTTTGATAAATAATGAATTCAAATAATTGAATTTTTCATAAAATAATTTTATTTTTTTGTAATTTCTATAATTTACGTAAAAAAATTAATTTTTTTAAAAATTTTTGTAATTTTTTGTAATTTATGTAAAAAAAATTAAAAAAATTATAATTTTTTTGTTAAAAGTTATCATATTTTTTCCATTTTTTTAGGAATGCCACGTGTTAAATCAGAATGCCACGTGTACAACTTTTGCTTGCATGGACGAATCTGGCATCGCAGCATTGAACGAAAAAAATACGTTAGCGCGAGTGTAACTCACGCGCCTAGCGCAGTTAGCAACCTGTGTCTGCTTATTCAGGAATTGCCAAGTTGAGGGTTATATTTGTGCAAGTTAAAAGTTTAAGTTTCAACTTGCAATCTGATGCCAAGTTGGGGAGCATATTTGAGTATTATGCTAACATTAATTGATACTCAAAAGTGCTTTTAAAATTTACTGGTCAAACACAAATTATTTCTCACTCATTTTTTTTTAAAAAAATAAAAAATATTAATTTTAAAAATTTGACCAAACAGATAATTAGTTATATTTACGGGACATCACCTGAAGAAAATGACTATAAAGCAAAACAAGATATGGAAAAGGAAATTGAGTTTTACCAATTAGGACTGTCAGCATCTCCCAAGTTAGAATCTAGTTTCAGCATAAAAGGTGAAAGAAGGAGAATTGAGGGTGACATCTGGAGAATTATAAGCTATATATTAAGCTCTTAATTACATACTTAGTATAAATGTAAACAGCTATTAATGTGCTTGTGGTTGTCATTTTATGCAAGAAAATTGCAGGGAGATGTAACATGCCTATATTTATTTTTTACAAGTTTTGTCTTTGTGCTTAAGCTAATTTACTTTACTTTAAAATGTGCAACTTGCATCCATTAAGAGTATCTAGCTAGAGGAATTAATGTAAATCTAGGATTCCTTCTTTATAGAATGCTAGGTGCCAACATCATCTAGCTACTATTTTCCAAAAAATTAAACCAAAACCAAATCTATTTTCCAATGCAAATTTATAGTATAATTTAATCTTGTGATTGACAGGCTTGCACCATATTAACAATCCAAATTTATAACGGGTATTAGTCTTTTTTGCATGTATGTGAATAGTGAAAGACGGAATGAACCTAATGAAATGATTTTCTGTAATCTAATTACATGTCATGAACTTATTATTTGATTGTGTAAGTATGAGAACCATTCATAGTGATTGTGATTTTTGGATCGAATATCATGCCGGTACATATTTGGATCAGGTATATACTTGTACATATTGGAATGGGTGTCATGTGTTAGGACCCGCAACGTAATTTAAATCCCAAGCGTCCTTAATTGACTCAATTTAATAAAGTTTGAGACCGAATGTAACATTTTACCTAAGTTAGGTCCTTAAAAATAAAAAAGGGATGTGGGGTCAAGGTGTGTGTCCTTTTCTTATTGGCACAAGTGTAT
>JAOTQJ010000072.1:1486452-1514975 GCA_025642045.1 Solanum sejunctum | reverse complement strand
TATGAGGTCTTTTGTAGATGCCCAAAAATAAATCTATGAGGGCTTGGCCCAAAGCGGACCATATCATACTAATGTGGGGTTGGGGTGCGGGTACGCGTGGTCCCTACAAAAAGCACACATGAAGTATCATTTTTTGTAGAGTTTCATATCAAAACTATCAAGCATTTGGCGTATTTTACCTGAAATATCACCAACTATTTATCAAAATATGTTTCAAAGCTGACTAGACTAATTATTTGAATATAATTGCCAAAAGGCACGTGACAACTTGATTTACCAATAAAATTCCATGCACATGACAACTGACCCATTAATTTTGAAGCATGTTTTGATAATTCAAATAGAAAACTCGCAAAAAAATGATATTTGATAGTTCCATTATCACGAAATGATTCGAAACCTACAAAACTTAGGTAAAGGAGCGGGAGGTACAAATTAAAGTTCCATCAAAGGAGGCAACTAACATGATGGTGGAATGGTCACAACGTCGTCAAGACAAAAATGGTGGGGCAAATTAGATCTCTACAAGAACAAATCCCATGAAACTGACAGACCCTGCTAGGTTGGATATCTAATGTTACAACTATACCTCTTCAATCTCATCAACTAGTATATGTATTTGCAGACAAATACAATTTCTTCTAGTCTTTATCAACTAAAAGATTACTTGCTTTTTTATCTCCCTCTCTATGTTCCACATTATAATTCATTGGTGGGACTTTGATTTTATTAAAATAGGGAGCAAAGACTATCTCATTTGATTTTAGTCTTGGATTTGTTTTGGGGGATTACTAAGGTTGGGTAGGCTACATGGGCAATGGTTCCAAAATTTTGTCCTCTTTAATTTGCTAACGAATCATTCGGACTTGATTCAACAAAATATTATTTAGCTATTTGATGAAATGAATAGTTCAAAATAGCAAGATGATTTATTTCAAGATCAGATGATACATATTTTTGTCTTTTTCTGAAGAATAGTGTGAACAGATCAAATCCTAGGGAAACATTTCATATTACTAGCTAGAGTGTAATCAAAAAATTAAATTTGTTATCTAAAATAAAATTTTGAACTCCTTAGCTGTTACACTAGAATATTTTTTTATGTCAAGAAAATTCAACCATTGTGTAAAATAAGAAAGAATATTTTTACCTTATTTGCACAAATTTATACTTTTGGTTGAAGATGATTCAAATATTTCCAATTTGTTAACAATCCTTAATTATTCAACTTCTCAACAACCCTAATTTTCCGGTATATATATTAAACACTTTGTGGAGTACTAAAAATAAAGTTTTCCCATCCTCACTACCACAGACTTATTATCACAGCTTAGGTACAAACAGCAATGACTTTAACACAACAATTTGCTTAATGCTTACTATGCAATTTAGAAATATATAACTCGAAAGTTTTGAGCCTTAAAAGTAAAGATCTATTCCTATAGGTTTAATTTAGATAACTTGAAAACATATAAAGTAAGGATTAGCTTTGTGGTATTTTATTCTAACAATAGGGAATCACGATTTATCCAATTGGTAATGACCATTAGCAAAATCTAAATCCAATAAACTTTAGATGAAATGGTGGAAGAAATTTAAAGAAGGAAAAAAAAGGGCTACAACTTACAAGACAAGGAAGTTATAACATTACAAGGATCTTTTGGGGGTCATGGGCAATTTTTTCTCTATTTCGAGTTCATCTTTAATTTTTGTTATCTAAGATAAATAATTTTTTTTGGATGTAAGTTTATATTTTTGGATCATAATATCTCACATTCTAAAAAAAAAAATTATGTTCAGATATGCATAAATTTGACTGTTAAGAACAAAAATTAAAGAGTAGTTCATTTGAAAGACAAACTTATAACTTGCAAAAAAAATTCACTACTTTATGAGCTAATTATTTAAATTCATGTTAGTTTGTAATATTATATTTTTTATTATATTTTGGGTCTTGAATACATGTATCTGCCTTTTTTGGATATATGTATTGAAGATATATACACATTAATTAGTGTATCTAATTAAGATATATAATTGAAAGTCATTAATTAAGAAAATATAATTAAAAGTCATTAATTAAGAAGAAAATCGTGCATAACAAATTTAAAGATATAACATATCACAACTCCTAAAAAAATTCAAAATCCTTTTCTTTTTTGGTAATGAAGCAAAAATTTAGACTTCTTAACTCGGGTTCATGAATTATTATTCAGATACATGCGTTATGCATATATTTTGTCAGATACAAATACACTTATTCAGATACAGTAATAAAAACATTTGTCAACTATTAATTTTGGATTAATAGGTCGAAAATAACTAAAATTTAGATAATTATATTTCGTAACTATAGCTATAGCAGTATTTGTATATTTCGTTATACAATTCACACAACATTTGTATAATTCACTATACAATTCACAGTATTTGTATATTTCTCTATACAATTTGCACACACCATTTGTATAGCGTTTGTATATATAATTCGCTATACGATTCGCTGTGTTTGTATAATTTAATATGTAATTTACAGTGTTTGTATATTTAGTTATACAATTTGCGCATCATGTTTGTATAATTTACAAATTTGTATATTTTACTATACGAAATCAAGTTGTAATAATGTTATATGTTAGTAGTGAGCCATAATTAATTCAAATTATAGATATGTTAACTAATTAATTAGTATATATTTGTTTGTCCATATAATTTTTCCTTCTAATAATGACACCTTTATTTGAAATATGACTTTTGGGTCTCATTTATTTGCACTTAATGGACTACTGAATTTGAATGGTTCACATCTTAGAAGGGGTAAGTATGTTTGTTTACATTTAGATTTAAGCACTTATTCGTCATGAATAGATCTTAATCATTCAAATGTTGAACAAAATCTTAATCATTTAACTAGGGGTATTTAATTTTCTTTCGTAGATATTTACCATTTTTTGAATGTTACTATTATTTTTTTGTACAAAATTGTTGAAAAAATAGTCGTTCAATATTTAGTGGACATTTTGGTAATTTAATTTTTTAACTTTTTTAGAATAGTATGAAATGATTCACTACCACCGACATTGTCCCTACCACTACCACTTCCACCATCAGTCACTATTACTACTGCAGTCAATCTCTACAATCAATCATCTCGACCATCACACTAGCACAGCTGTCAACTACCACCAACATCATATCTTCAATCACTACACAGATCTTCATCCACCAATGCAACACCGTCAACTAGTAACATCAACTAACTTCATTATCACAATTACCATTACCATCACAATCAACAGCTAGTCAATACAGCATCAACTGCCTCCACCATCACAACTATCCACCACCTTCATTAAAGACAATCTTTAAGTTCGTTTGTCAAAATCAAGATAGTGGCAAGGGGCAAGTTTGCTAATTAATTGTGAGATGGCATCAGATAGCATACAGTCCTTTCCATTCAAAAACACACTAAATTGAAGCTTCATGACCATCAAGTAGCTTTTATTGGTTAAAGAAGGAAGCTTGCTAACGATCTGTTATCATTATACTTTTGAGATGACATCAAATACTTCAGTCTTCTCCATTAAAAAATAATCCATAACTACCGCATATATATTTTCGTAAATTGGTTAAATATCCCATCTTTTCTTTTGCTTTTTCCATATCTAGTCTATTTTGCGTGCTTATGCGTTTTTGAGGTGAGAATTTCAAGAAACAGTTTCTGCCTCTATGAGGTAGTGATAAAGTCCGCGTACATCCTACTATCTTCAAGCTCTACTTGTGGGATTCCACTAAATATGTTGTTGTTGTTGGTTAAATATCCCATCATCTAAAAGCTTGGGGATCGGAACAGGAGAGATCCAAGGAGACAGAATATCTGATGAACTAGTTAATGTGTTGAGTGCATGCTGCGCCATGATATCACTTAGAAATGTTGGATTGGAAGTAGTTTTGTCTTCAAAGACTTTAGAGATGATAAAAGACAAAAATGTTGAAACATTTGCAAGAGGGGCCAGGTGGTTATTAGCTCTTTCTTGTCCACGTTGTACATATGATGGTAGGGACCCTTAACGTTGGGAGAGAATATGATGGTGGAACTACAATATTATACACAAAAGACAACAGTTGAGTTGACATTAGTAAGAGACTTGGCACCTATAAATTTTTAAGGTAAAGGGCAATCCAATAACCTATTTTAGTTGAACCTTGTGTATCTTTGATTCAACCAAATTGGTCCAAATGAACCCACTTGACAAAAAAAACACATTATAAGCTCTAAATATTCGACCTCCTTTTTTCCATTTTGGACAACTTTCCAACTTCTCTGACAGTGTTTACAGTGATCTATTGTAGGTAAATCTAGTCACAAGATTCCCCATCAATCTACTATAGGAACAATGACATCCGCATTTTTCCATATGAGCCTCCTTTCTGGAACTAGTTGGGCCTAAAATTTGCTATGAATCTTTCTTTGCAACAAATTTTAAAGTGATAGATTATAAATTACAATCACAAATAAAATATAAAAAAATAATTTTATTGATAAATAATGTGGGTGTAAATCTGTTTATCCCTTTATTTTTCTCTCATATGATTTCTCCGTTATTCGAGGATCGTTAGTGACGTATTTCTTGAATTAGGATGATTTGGAATTGATCTCCATAAAAAATTTGTGTGGACCTTCTTGAAGGATTTGATTATCAAGAAGAATCAGATATATTTCGACCTCTTATGAATATCCCTATAAATATTTTTTAATGAATATCTCAAAAATTTATAGGATATTTGAGAATTTGTTAGACTTACGATATTTCAATGTGTACAATCTTGTTCAGTTTGGAGGAGAAGTTAGATCACTTATCCCCAGGCCCAGACACGCTTCAACTCTGTAACGTTTTGAGTTGCCTCATCAGTGAACTAGCTCCGCATACAACATATAACGGAGGTATAATATATAAGTATATCTTTTAACTTGATTTCAATTATCATTTATGTCTTCCAACTTTAAATGAGATAAAGTTGAATAAGTAAACACATAAATCTTACATAGCATAATACATGTGGACATCACGTCAAACGTTAATTATTACACCTCATAAGACACGTGTGTCTACTTGTGCAACTCTATACAAGTTTATATTTATGTAAACTCAAAGCCGGAAGACGTAAATGACAAATGAAGCCAAGTTAAACAAATACATTTATATATTATGCCGATGAATACATTATAGAAAACTTCATCGAGCACCTCATTCCTTCATGAGCAATCCTATTCCATTTCATTGACCAAGGAGAAGAAAGCATTTAGGTTAGCAAGGAAAGGGGAAGCTATGATCCCAAGATAGATTAAAGTGCCCATTTGGATTATAAGTCAGTCACAGTTAAAATTCTTAACTTATGACTATTAGCTTATATTTATCAATTTTAGCTTAAAATCATATGCTTAGAAACATTTTAAATTTACCCAAAAAAAACACACTTCAAATAAGTCTATCCAAACAGTTCTTTTTAGTGTTTAAAAGCACTTTTTCATCTAACCCAAACACTATAAAACTATTTGAAAACTTATATGGCTTAAAACCACCTAAAATAAGCAAATCCAACGCGCTCTCAACCTAAACATTAATATGGTATTACATGGCTACCTTAACTAAAGGCCCCATGTCTTTGTATGGATTTCAGGAAATGCAGGCAGTGTGTTATTCATGATGTTCATAAGCTGAGATATTCTATCAAACATATCAAAATAACTACTACAATAGCAAAATTTGATTAAATAAAAGTCCTCCCTATATAGTTTCTTTAGACCTGTCAAACATGGTCTTCAAAAATGCACAAGAATACCAGGAACAGATTTTAGCATATGAACTATGAAGATAAAGATCAGAAAGGCACCCACAAATCCACAGGAACCATCTGAAATAGACTAATCAATTGAGAAGAAACTTCAGTGATCCCACAAAAGATGCCATCACCAATAGCCAGTACGATGCACGGAAACAGCCAAATATTCTGGAATAAAATGTCTAGAGCAGGTATCTCACACGTATCTTAGCCGAGACCACCCTGTTATTTTGGCCAAAATAGACAAAGCGACCACATAAGATCACAGTATGCATCGTAATTACTGACAATAGGAGTCTAATTAATGGAAGCAAAAGTTAATTTTGAACATAATTCAGATAAGAATACGCAAAAGTTAGTTCGAAGTCTCAATTTCTAACGTAGCAAAGAGCCGGCCATAAGTTAAAAGGGTCAACTTATTACGAACTTAACAAAACTTCTAGTGCTGCAGCTTTCTATTGATTAAATACTCCAACAATATGTTGAAATTTTCTCAGATAATTACACATAATTTACATGATTTAAATTCTGGTCCTCAGAAGACTATAGCTACATGCAGCCAAATGATGATGAAACATATGCATCACATAAAATTCAGGAACAAAGAAACGGTCCAACCTACTACAACTGTCACAAGAAGGCTTCCGCTAATTATAGTTGCACATATCTGTGCCCTTATGTGATGACAGTTGGCTTTTCTCTTCCTGTGAAGTCCTTTAGCTTTGACACAGAAAGAGCAAGATCTGCAAAAGATATCTAGATAAAGTTTCAAGGAAAATCGGAATATTTCATAGTTGACCTCGTAGCTGAACAATCTAACCTATCAATGGTTTCAACGCAGTTTGAGCATCCATGTCATGTTTGGCTACATCCAGCTCAAACTGTTCGATATATATTCTGACTGTTGCACCAGCAGACCCAGTACCCTGTAAAATTGAGATCTGCAGTTGATTCAACTTGATAACTACAGTGTGCAGTACCCAGATAAAATACAAGAGAGAGGTCACAAAAACCCGCACAACATACTAAGATACTAGTCCCTCCATGAATATTTAATCGTCTCATTTGGCCCCTCTAACATGCTTTTCCAGAAGAAACTGGATAGAACACTAGTTAGAAATCAATCACATTTTTTCACGGAGTAGTTTGAAAATATGGATTACAGGTTACAGTTTAGTTTCAGTTATTTAGACTTCAGATCATACTACTACTGTTCTTAGAGATTTAAATAAGGAGCCAATACAGACCGATAGACGAAAGATGATCCGTGACCCGTCACTGAAAACAAAGCGAATCCCCTGTTTGGATGCGACACTTCCATCAACCTGAGAAATGCACAGATCAAAAATTTTAGGAAGAGAGTCATTTTCATTCCTAAGAAATCTCAGAACTTACAGGATCAGTATAGGCGAAGTCATCAGCAAAATCTAGGATATAACTTCCTGCAGGAAAACGTTCAGTACTGAAAGAACTTAATATACTAAGAATCTTGACAACTTTAACTTGAAAATGAAAACTTACCATACTTATCACCAGCTTTGCTTTTAGAAATCAAATCCCAAAGATACTCGATCATGTTATTTGCTCCTTCTGATTCACATTCCTGGTCACAAAATTATGATCAAGTGTTACAGTTAATCATCTGGCCAATCAGTAATCCACAAATCACTCCAGAAGACGGGAACTAAAAATAACTCTAAAAAGATGTTTAACAGACACAAAAGGTCATCATATAACAAAATATGCTTGCCTCATAGTCATATCTCGAAAAGAAGTTCCTTCCATAGGTGGCCCAATGCTTCTTCACAACATCAGCAACAGAAACCAATTTTTCCCCTGATTTTTTATCCTTATTCTGATATGCAAGTATTGAAAGCCAAGCTAAAACAGCCCTGTCAGTTTCGAGTTCAAAATTAAGATCACAAAGAATTGATAGTTGTTATGCTAAGCTAAAGCTTACAATAGAGTAACAATTAATTTTGGTGATATAGATTAAGATAAGAATCTCTTCCGGACAAATAAATTCTCATATTGCGAAGACACAGATACAGCAATATCCACTGGCATCATTTCAGATGAAATTGAAGGGTAAACGAACAGCAGTTTCACAGAATGAGGGTTCAAAAAATGGATACAATCAACAATAATGTCATTATATTACTAACAATGTAGGAGTAGATGTTCTCATTCTTATTTGCCTTTACGCCACAGCATCAAAATGCAGCAAGGAAAAGAACACATCCAAAGCAATATTTAACCCAATTTGGCAGTCACAAACTACTTAAAGAATCACTAGTTAACATGTAAACATACCATATACCATCTTTTTCACGGATGTGGTCAGAACCAGTCCCAAAACTTTCTTCACCACAGATTGATAATTTTCCAGCATCCATTAGATTACCAAAGAATTTCCAACCCGTTGGCACCTGAGAAGCATAACTTGAGAAGTATAGTTGAAAAGTGCAGCAGCATCAAAAATTAAAGAAACAGTAAACAAGTGCTAACCTCAAAAAAGGGGAGGTTTAGCTTTTGGGCAACGCGATCTAGAGAACCACTAGTGGGCATTGATCGAGCCAAACCCTACAAGATATACATGTCAAATTTGTGATGTGTACAGACCAAAGGCATAGGTGCATAAAAGGCTTAAGAGCTTCAGACCTTGGGTCCGGACCGGAAATATGGAATAGCATCTTGGGCATTGGCAGCAATAATTGCAACAGAATCAGACGGAGTAACAAAAAAGCTTCTACCAAGAATCATGTTTCTATCACCATCTCCTGCGTAAGTGTACAAGTGAAAATCAGACTTTCTTTCCATATGGCAGATTAGCGTCGCGTTCTGTCATTTAGCATCTAGAAAAGAACTGTTGAGGATGAGAAGATTGCAGTGTATAATCACAAACTTGGCATACACATGGTAAAGACTTTCTAATTAGTTAAGATGCGAAAAACAAAAAAGAAGTAAATGCAAAACTAGTAACTCACAGCTAAAAAATATATAATTAGGGCATAACAATTTAAGTAAGCTGAATGAGGCTCAAGACGATTCATCATTATGTGTCTTCCCATCCTCAACATCCTCCATGTTGTTTCTTGTCAACATGTACAACAATTAATCAAAATAATGCCAGATTTAGATCCATGCCTGCTTTACCTTCATGCTGACTGAGTTTCAACTAAAAACTCTTTCCCCTTTCTCATTACAAATGGGCTTCAACAAGAACAAATGGACTCATCAATGCTACCTATCGTACTAACTTCATTAAAGAATAATTACAAAAAGAAACACCCCACACACACATCTTAGACTAATTATAATTCCTATTTAGGTTTCCAGTACATCTTTCTGCTTGGCATTTTTCTCTGCACAGAGAATCACAAGCCCCAAAAGGGAGGCTCAACATTCAAACAAATCAAGATAAGATTTCAAGAAAAAATTGAATGGATCGCTTTTGTTCGATTTATGCAAGAGTGTAGGGATGAAGATGAAAACCGAAGGCTTAAGGAGATCTATGAGATGGCTAAGTCAGAAGCAAAGATGGTGGTGACGAGTGCTAAGACAACAGCGTTTGAGCGCCTATATGAGGAGCTAAGTAATAAAGGAGGGGACAAGAGATTGTATAGACTCGCTAAAGAGAGAGAAAGGAAAGTTCGCGACTTGGACCAAGTGAAGTGCATCAAGGATGATGAGGGTGAGGTGTTGGTGGATGACACTTCCATTAAACTAAGGTGGCAAGCTTACTTTTACTAACTCTTAAATGAAAAAGGAGATAGAGATATTGAGCTGGGTGAGTTAGCATATTCCGAAGTCATCGTGATTTTGGTTATTGCAGACGGTTCAGAGTTGAAGAGGTTAGAAGGGCTATTAGTAGAATGAAGAGGGGGAGGGCGATTGGACCCAATGAGATTCCGGTAGATTTTTGAAAGAAAATGGTCAAGGATGGCATAGAGTGGTTGACTAGACTATTCAATATTATTCTGAAGACTGCCAAGACACCTGATGAATGGAGGAGTACAATGGTTCCATTGTACAAGAACAAAGGGTATATCCAAAACTGTAACAATTACAGGGGTATCAAGTTGTTACGTCATACTATGAAGGTCTACGAGAGAATGGTGGAGATGAGGGTGAGAAGAGTAGTGTCTATCTCGGAGAATTAGTTTGGATTCATGTGGGGGGGTCGACTACTGAAGCAATTCATCTTGTTCGGAGATTAGTGGAGAAATATACGGAAAGAAAAAAGGACCTTCATATAGTATTCATTAATCTTGAGAAGGCCTACGATAAAAGGGATGTCCTATGGAGGTGTCTAGAGGTGAAAGGTGTCCCAATGGCATATATCTGGGCGATTAAGGACATGTACGATGGAGCCAAAACTCGGGTAAGAACGGTGGGAGGAGACTCAGAGTATTTTCCGTTGAGGTGGGACTCCATCAATGATCTGTGTTAAGCCATTTCCTGTTTGCCATGGTGATGGATGAGCTAACGCGATCTATCCAGGAGGAGGTACCATGGTATATGCTATTTACAGATGACATAGTACTAATTGATGAGACTCCGACTAAAGTTAATGATAGGTTGGAGGCCTGGAGACACGCCTTGGAGTCCAAAGAATTCAAACTGAGCAGGACCAAAACTAAATACTTGGAGTGCAAATTCAGTGTTGTGAGGGATGAAGCAGACATTGATGTGAGGCTTGCCACTCAACCTATCCCCAAGGGGGAAAACTTTAAGTATCTGGGGTCCATCATCCAGAGTAGTGGTGATATTGACGATGATGTCACACATTGTATTGGGGCAGCATGGACTAAATGGAGGCTTGCCTCTAGAGTATTATGTGACAAGAAGATACCACCTAAACTCAAAGGTAAGTTTTACAGAATGGTGGTTAGACCATCTTTACTGTATGGGGTGGAGTGTTAGCCAATTAAAAATGCGCATGTTCTAAAGATGCATGTCACAGAGATGATAATGTTGAGATGGATGTGTGGTCATACCAGGAGTGACAGGATTAGGAATTAGACCATTTGGGAGAAGCTAGAGGTGGCCCCTGTGGCTGATAAGATGAGGGACGCAAGACTGTGATGGTTTGGACATGTGCAGAGAATGAGTACCGATGCTCTTGTTAGGAGGTGCGAGAGGTTGGTTTTGGGAGTTACACGGAGGAGTAGAGGTAGACCGAAGAAGTATTGGGGGGAGGTGATCAGACAAGATATGGCGAAACTTGATCTCACCGAGGACATGACCTTAGATAGAAAGGGGTGGAGGTCGCGAATTAGAGCAGTAGGCTAATTGGTTGGAGGATTAAGTGGTTGTCTGCCCTTGGGATATAGTAGGGTAGCAGGAATAGTCGTGTTTTATATCATGTGTTGGCATTATTTGTCGTTTATGCGTTAATTTTATCATATTTACATACTGTAATGTGCTTTGGTTATTAGTCACTCGTTCTGTTCCCTTTTCTTTCCTTTTTGTCATATCTAGTTTATTCTGCTTATGGATTTTTGAGACGAAGGTTCTCAGGAAACAGCTTCTATGAGGTAGTGGTAAGGTCTGCATACATTCTACCCTCTCCAGATCCCACTTGTGGGATTCCACCGGGATGTTGTTGTTGTTGTAAAGGGCATTACTTTTAATTCATTTTTGGAGTTAAAATATTTAAAAACAAAACATCATGATTTAGCTTACGACAAGCAAATAAGTTTTGAACATAATTATACAAGTTATACAAGGTCCTTTTATATAACTTAAAGGGAGAAGTACAAACTAAGATATAGTTGAAATACTAAAGAAAATGACTTAAATGGGATAAATGAGAAAAACTGGAATAGTTGATCTTCTAGAAACTCTTCCGAATCATTTCTAAACAATTATACAAGGAAATATATGGAGATGTTATCATGCTTATTCTCATGCGTAATAAAGTTAGAAATTAGAATTCGTCATTTGTTTTGATCTGAACATTTTCATTTTCATTCTCCATATAGAATCATGCGCAAGAGAAAGAAGCGATCGTTGTAACTAAGCTTTCAGCAATTGTACAAGCATGCAATTGAAAGACTATGACCACTGAATATCTGTTGAGACTAAATGTCTTATTGCCAACCTTTTCCCTGGCCTTCTTTTAATTTTAGAAATTTAGGGGGGTGGAAGAACAGTGGAATATCTAACTAAATGTTTCTGATGGCTCCTAACTTTGATTATCTTTTCTAAATATTTTCCTTGCATACAAGATTCAATAAATTTTGAATTTCAGCCAAGCATGTGATATATGTTCTCTGATTAATTGAAAGACAACGCCGGTGAAGTGTTGCAGCAGAAGATTTTTGAGCATACCATCACTTGCAGCACCAAAGTCAGGTCCATTTTCTCCATACAGTATATTCACCAAATCCTCAGCATACCTTGACAAAAATAACTAAAATGTATTAGTTCTTTTCAAGAAGTTAAGGAACATCTACTTCAATAGATGCTCTTTTCTTACGTAAGGTTAGGGTCTGGATGACCATGTCCAAAATCTTCCAGTGGCACTCCATTTGCAATAGACTCCTACACAACATACCTAGATGATAAAGCTACAACCAAGAACACACAAGATAGTCCGATAGCTAAAGAAAAAACTGCAAGGCATACATACCAGGCTAGCTCCTAGTTTGTCAACAAAAATGGGCTTTGCATAAGCCCCAGTAACTGCATGCATGGCATCAAATACAAACCTGTCAGCAGCATCAAACGTTAACATGGCAATAAGAATGATGAGCAAAGATAGCCAGAGGACGGGGAAGGATAGGAAGAAGGATTCAAACATATATAAATATATACATACTCTAGTCACGAGAGACCGTGTCAGCACGGACCCAATACATGCCCTTCTTTTGTCTCGATTTATGTGACATTGATAGATTTTTTATACATGTTTTTAAATTTTTAAGTTGTTAATTATTGTAACTTATAGCACATTTTATGTTACTTTTAAATAATATATGTTACTTATTTTGTTCCTAGCAACAACAACACACCTAATGGAATCCCACGAGTGGGGTCTAGGAAGGGGCAAATGTACGCAGACCTTACCGCTATCTCATAGAGATAGAAAGGCTGTTTCTGGGAAACCCTCATCTCAAGAATCAAGCCCTATAAGCAGAATATACTAGATATGGAATAAAAGGGGAAAAGAAGAACAACTAATAATGAAAATAAAGGATAGTATGTAAATACAAAAAAGTAACAAATATAAGATGGATAAAGAAAACACAGGATATAAAAATACGACTACTCCTATCAACCTATTATAACATACGGCCAGACATCAATCTATCCTTACTAGCTTATTAGCCTGCTACCATAATACGCGACCTCCACTCCTTTCTGTCTAAGATCATGTCCTCGGTGAGATGAAGTTTCGCCATATCCTGTCTGATCATCTCCCCCCAGTACTTCTTTGATCTACCTTTACCCCTACGTATAACCCCTAATTCCAGCCTTTCGCACCTTCTAACAAGAGCATTGGTACCTCTTCTCTGCACATGTCTAAACCAACGTAGTCTCACTTCCCTCATCTTGTCAGCCACAGGGGCCACCTCTAACTTCTCGCGAATGGTCTCATTCCTAACTTAATCACTCCTAGTATGTCCATACATCCATCTCAACCTTATCATCTCTGTGACTTGCAACTTTTGAACATGTTAGTTTTTTATTAGCTAGCACTCTACCCCATACAACAAAGACGGTCTAACCACCATTCTGTAAAACTTACCTTTTAAGTTTATATGGTATCTTCTTATCACACAATACTCCAAAGGCAAGCCTCCATTTCGTCCACGCTGCCACAATACGATGTATGGCATCATCATCTGTATTGCCACTACTCTGCCTGATAGACCTAAGATATTTAAAATTTTCTCTTGGGAATCGACTGAGTGTCAAGCCTCACTTTAATGTCTGTTTCATTCCTCACAACACTGAATTTCACTCCAGGTATTCTGTTTTGGTTCTGCTCAATTTGAACCCTTTGGATTCCAAAGCCTATCTCCAAACCTCCAATCTATCATTAACTTTAGCTCGAGTCTCATCAATCAGCACTATGTCATCTGCAAATAACATATACCATGTAACTTCCTCCTGAATAGACTGTGTCAGCTCATCTATTGCTAAGGCAAAAAGGAAAGGGATCAATACAGATCCTTGATGAAGTCCCATCTCAATAGGAAAATATTTTGAATCTCCTCCCGTCGTTCTTACACTAGTTTTGGCTCCGTCATACATTTCCTTTATCACCCTAATATATACCATTGGAACACCTTTCGCCTCTAGACATCTCCATAGAAGACATCCCTCGGAACTTTGTCGTAGGCCTTCTTAAGGTCAAAGAACACCATATGAAGGTCCCTCCTTCTCTCCCTATATTTCTCCACTAATCTCCGAACAAGATGGATTGCCTCTGTGCTAGTGTGTTGACATGCATACATCCTCATACATCCATCATGAAACATGGGAAGTTGAGAACTGTGGAACTGCATGTTTGAAAGAAAATGGAACATCTTTAAAAACTCTTAACCACGAGTTTGGTGGCAAGAGGATGAGATATTGATATCATGAGTCCTTAGCCACAAGCTGGGTGGTGAGGTAGTTGATACATTAAGATTGTGACGAGGTATATGGTATGCGAGACCCACATGGGATCTATCTAGAAGCCTTAGCTCGGCAAGTATATATCACAGGCTGTGCAACAGTCTTGACTCCACCATACCACCATGTATTGCATCACTTTCTTGCGTTTGTATGACATTGGTACTTGAGACTTGAGATATCTGATGACTCTTGGTGCAACTTGTACTATGTATTAGTTTATTCACGTTGTTCTATAGAAATTGACAGCACTAATGTCAGACTGGTTTTTCCAGCATGCAGGTGGAAGTGTTCCTAATTTATTGCATAGTTTAATCAATTCCTAATACCCAGTCGGTCAAATTGTACTCACCCCATACTTTTGCATCCCCTTTTGGATGCAAATTCTAGATAGGATTATCCTCACAGCAGCTGATGTTTCTAGCGGAGATCCTGTATCAGAGTTGGTGGTGAGACTCAATGCATTCGGACCAATACCAATTCTATCTTCAATTGTAATCTTTATGTTTATTCAGAAACTGAGTTGTATGTAATATTCTAGAGCTTTATTACATGCTCTTTATCTTATGACACCAGATTTTGGGATATTTCATTGTGTATTTCTTTTTCCTACGCTTGTGGCCTGACTTCCCTTTGGGAGTCTCGTATGTAATTTTACTTTTCGACTTACACATCAGGTCGAGTTGGAATGTGTGCCATATGGAAGAGTTCTTTTTTTCTGTGAATAATAGATGGAGTTCCTTTTACCATCCTATCCCATTTGCAAGTACTGATCATTGATCCAGTAAAAGAACCAAAAAGATTTGTGTCAAAATAACATATGACAAGAAGAACAGAAGTCCTTGGATGCATAATGGATCTTGAAGTACTACTACTACATCTCCCTGACCAAATCCACCTACATTAGGGTTACTCGTAGGTCGATCATTTAGAGTCGAGTTTACGCTCTTTCCTCCTTTGTCAATAAGCTTTCCACTCCTAAAGTCACGTCTTTCAGCACTAGGACTGAATCAAAAGTATGATTTTCGACTTGCCCTTTGCCCAAAGATAGTTGTTTCCACCATCGATAGCTCTCTGGGAAAGGAGGGGATGCGTATACAAAGACAAATGATAATAATTTGACTTCATTTGCTTTAACAAATAGCTTACAAAACTAAAACTAATTACGCCCATAGCCAGCACAAGAAAATGGTTGGAGACACAAGTTGAGAACCCAGATTTTCTAGCATCTTCTCGGTACAGTTCTACTCACGAAAGGGAACTATTATTTTGAACAAAAAATTGTGAAGATTAGGAAGTTGGGAGAATAACTTATAACTCGAAAAATTGGAAGAAAATGAGTTTCACCAAATGTACCGAATCACCAGAAGGATAGAAGAGGAGGATATAAGTTTCTATCTTTATCTTATATTTCCAGTTAAATGGCCCTTTCAAAGACTTCAGAGGTATTTGATTTAACGACATGTTGTGCAGGGTAGTAGTAAGGGGATTAATAATGCAAGGGCTGTAATGCGGAGATTATTTCTTTTTGAATGCTTGTTTCATTTTATTAAAAATTAAATATACACTATAATTAATACATGTGGTTATTTTTAAACTAAATAAAATTGAGTTTATCATTATATCCTTGATATTTTGTACCAAAATTTTGCTTACAAGATCCCATTCCAATCCTTAAAAAAAGAAATTGGATGGAAAAAGCCTGCGACACAAGAAGAGCAAGAACCTGCCATTCCTCACAAACCTTGCAGAATCCCAAAACTTCCCTTTCTGAGATATGAATTAATCTTAATTTGTTGGGTCTTACTCACCAAAAGAAAAAGGAAAAGGAAAGGAAACGAAGGTCAAATTGGAAGTCAATCAGTTAAGCTGCCTCCTTTTCAGGGAAGCCATTCACAACTTTATATTCTGGTTAGGACCATTATTGAAGCTTCTTTTTGCCTTGGCAATGGACAAACTAACGCAAAACACTCAAGGGGACATCCCTCAGTGCATGTTATTCACATATGACATAATATTGATTGACAAATCATGAGGCAGAGCTAACACAAGTCTGGAGGTTTGGAGACTGATCTTAGAGTCGAAAGATTTACAAGACCAAAACTGAATACATAGAGTGAAAGTTCAGTGATGTGACTCCTGAAACGGACGTAGAAGTGAGGCTTGATACACAAATCATTCCCAAGAGAAGAAGTTTCAAGTACCTGTGGTCAGTAATCCAAGGTAATGGAGAGATCGACGATAATGTCACAAATAGTACTGGAGCATGATAAAATGACTCACATTTAGTGTCTTGTGTGATAAGAATGTGTCACTGAGACTTAAGAGTAAATTCTACAAAGTGGTGGTTAGACCGACTATGTCATATAGGCAGTCTCTCTAGGAGTTTCTGGTTATTTATTTCTGCCACTATTTAGCATGTGTTGTCATGCTTATTTTAGTAGTTTTGTCTTGACTTCTATTGGTAGTTTTTTCGAACTGCTTTGTAATGCTTTTACTTGATCCTAGAATCTATCAGAAACAACTTCTCTACCTCATAGGGGTAAGGTCTGTGTACACACTACCCTTCCCACAATTATACAAGATAGGTTGTTGTTATATAAGCGTGTTTTATACAAGCGTGTTTTGGCCAATCAAGAACTCCTACGACCAAAAGATGAATGTAAAAGAAATGAGGATGTTGAGATGGATATGTGGACATAACAACAGTAACATGCTTAGAAATGAAGATAATCGAATCAAGGTGGGAACGAACCCGTGGTGGACATGATGTAGAAAGTGAGACTGAGATAGTTTGAGTGTGTGAAGAGGAGAGGCGCAAATGCTCCAACAAGGACGTGTGAGAGATTGGCCATGGTAGGTCTGAGTTGAGGTAGAGATAGGCCAAAAATATAATGGGGAAAGACGATTAGGCATGACATCATGCAGCTTCAGCTCATAGAGGGCAATGACCTTTGATAGGAGAATGTGGAGTTCGAGAATTAAGGTAGAAAGATAGTAGGTAATAAAATGTATTTCCTTTCCATTACCATGAGTATTAGCAATATTCTTATAATGTTTTATTCATAGATTTCTATCACATTCTGCTATTTCTTAGTATTTTACTGTAGTTTCTACTTGTTACTATTTTTTTTTTCTTTTCATCTATCCTTGAGCTAAGGGTCTATAAAAAACAGTTTCTCCACCTTCTCAAGGTAAGGGTAAGGTGAGGGTACATACTACCCTCCCTAGACCCCATATATGGTATTATACTGGATTTGTTGTTGTTGTTGAAGCTTTTTTTTCCGAAGTGTTGAAAGGTTAGAGAAGAACCAGTATATTAACATTAAGGGAGTTTTGGCCTTTTAGTATTTGATCCCAGTATAGGTAGTATTACCTTTGTTTCAAAAAGAATCACCTACTTTCCTTTTGTCATTTTCAAAAAGAATCACTCATTTCCTCTTTTAGCAACACTTTAATTTTAACTCTCCGCATGGCATTTAAGGCCACAAGATAAAAGGGCATTTTGGTACATTTGACATAACTTTAATTTAGGATCACAAGATTAAAAGATTTTTTTATTTTCTTAAACTCCGTGTCAAGTCAGACTAGGTCATTCTTTTTTAAAAGAAAGGAGCACAAGGATTCCTATTCCATGCTTTATGTGGCTGGTTTTGTTGGATGGAAATATGTAATATCTCAAATACAAGCAAACCTGCAGTAAAAGGGGTTTAGAGTTGTACCAGATGTAAGCAGCCAAGGTTGTGACGTACCAGATGTAAGGAGCCAAGGTTGTGACGTAAATAGTCCCTGAAGTGGATTTTCTAGGTGATTTTTTTAATTTGTCCAAGCCGTGAACAAAGTCATCCAGTACATGCGTTGTGCTGGTTGAAGTAGCTCCTATGAATTAGTTAAGGTAGGCCAAACACCACGATTATTAAGAAAAGCTTTGTACAAGATGTTATATCTTCATTGTTCAGTGGGATGTAGCTCTGCATTTTGCTTTGACCTTGGATAGGCTGAATTAGGTGATGCGGGGAGGTTAAATTGGCTAGGAAGAATAGTAAAGGAGTATGTGAAATACACTTCTGTATTATAAACATAGTTTAGACCCAAAAAAAAAAAAGCAAGAGATACTTAGGTGATGCCGATGCATGGTCTTAGATATAAATGGTTCTGTATTTTACTGAATGTTTATGATGTAGAAACCAACTCCTCCCATCTCTCAAGTTTCGGTGAGACACTCTTTCATCAGAAACCTGAGTTCTAGTATTGTTCATCACCTACTTCAAATTTATTAAAGGACGCAAGCTTATCATTGAAACATTCAAATTTGTATAATAAGTAAACCTTATACTTCTAGTTTGGCTTCCTCTTCAGAGGTATTGTCGTTTCACAACTTGCTCAAGGGGAGGCGGCTAATGAAGCACTGAATCAGAATCAATAGTACTTTCCTAAGAAGCTAGATAGAAGAATAGAAGATTTATTGACGCCTTCGCTTTAGGCTTCAAAAGTTTTAATCAAATGTGAACTTTATGATTTTATTTTCACTTAAATAATATAAAATTTAGATAAAAATAAAAACTATAAAGACCTTTGTAGGAAAAAATATGTATTTATATTTTATATTAGATAATATTTTAGAATTTTAAATCAAGCTACCCACATTTTCATGTTAGTAAATAAAACTTTATAGACCATCATCCAATAGATCCCCTCTTAAGGCTCTAAACCACCTACTCTTAATAATCAACTATAAAAGTGAGTCCAAAGTCAAAAAGATAACAAATTTCTTTAAAAAATTCTGAAAGGACAACTAATTTTTTTGAGATCAAGAGGGCAAAGGCGCAGAGGAATGTGCGCCTTATCCCAGTGCCATAACAGCGTTATCTCATATAAGAAACAATAGCGGTCCAAGTTGAAAAGATAGAAAAGGTTCACGTCATTACTCCATTTTATTTTTTTTAATTTTTTCTTTGTTAATTGTTGTTTATTTTTCTTATGTTTTAAGCTTTTGCCTTACATTTTTCTCCTTTCATACAAGAAATATTATATTTGTTATGCGTAATTTATATTATAATTATCAATTATATTTATTTTATTTTTTTCATTAAAATTATTTAATTTCAATAATTGCGTATAATTTTAAAATTAAATTTATTTTTCATATAAATAAAAATAAAATTACGAACTTTAATAAACGTGGATAACATTACTCTCTTTTTCAATGTTATATTATTAATAATACTTATTTCATTTTAATTTGTTTGTCTAAATAAAAATAAAATTACAAACTTTAAAATTATTCAATTTTAGATGCTACACATGGAGATTCCTAGGATGATATCTTTGTCCTCCCTATTGCTCTAAACAAAAAAATGTAACTTATTTTTTCTATGACAAAATCTGAAATACATATATTTGTAAAAAAAAAAAAAAATTGTAGTATAATAAAGTTATATATGCTAAATATGCATGGTATTTAAAGAAATCATATTGAAGCAAACATGGCAAGTAAATATATTACACTACTCATTTATATCAATAGAATAATTAAGATTTTTTTAAAATTGAATTTATTTAAGGAAACTACTGAGGCAATTACTCTGACAACCAATTTTTCCTAAAATTTCCAAAATCAATTACGAATAATGGCAAAAGGCTAGATTGTTTTTTAATTTAAAAAATAGAACAATTATGCAAAGATTAGCCTTTTGGTCTGAAAAAAAGTAAGTTACCTCTTTTGTAATTTTTCGACAAATTTGTTGCCTTTTGGCTCCGCACTCTTATAAAAGTCTACAATAGTTTTTCTTCGTACTACGTATTTACTTTTATGAAACTTCTCATTCTATTTGTGTTAATTCTATGAAAGCATTTCATATTTGAATCTCTTTCCTCCAATCACATCGTTCTCATCTTATCGGTTAAAGATATATATGATATCAAAGTATCAAGGCTAATATCATTTTTTAAAGATATTTGTTATATCAAAGTAGTAAGGCAAACTAGATAAATTTAGATATCAGAATAGAAACGAGTAAATCGGTAGCAGTCATCTATTTGAAGAATAGACTTAGAAATCATTATGAAATCAGAGAAGAATTAAGCAAATGTCAAGGTAAAATATGAAATAGCAAATTAAATATATACAAACACCACAAAGTAAAACAATGTTTCATAACAAGAGAGGCATCAAACAACATACCTGAAATCTGGTCGTGAAACAAGACTTCTAATGAGTGAAAAATCAAATACATTCTGCACATTATTATTGAAGTTATAGATAAATATCAGTCAGCTCATTTTAAAAAATATTTTAAAAAATTAAATTTTTATTCACTCACCTCCATCAGCTCCAAATAATCAGCCACGGGGTCGATTACCTCCACACTAAAATGTCCATATTTTGTAACTCCAAGAAGAGAAAGATCAACATCAGGAATATCAGCAATTTTTATTTCAGAAATCTGCATAGCCCTTATGAAAATGAGCTCGGATGCTAAATCATTTGCCAATGAATCATAACAATTTCTTGCAGTTATCTACACTATGTATGTCTATATGTATATAGCATTAAAGAACCTTGTGTGTTGAATCATAGCTATATTATGTCTTCTAATGCAAAATAAGCATAACATATTATTTAGCACAAGCTGATAGAATCTTACAGAAAGAGTATTTCCATAGATTTTGTCGGTGATAGACTCAGGAGCTGGCTGGCCACTGTTATAATTGAACTGAAAAAAGAAAATGATAATCAAAGATGCTGAGTGATTGAAATATACAATTTAGAGAGGTCGAATATCATAAACAGTCAAACTAGGAAATTCTATTTGAAACTGGCTTGTTGTAAAATAATAAAATGAAGTTTAACCACAAATTGCAGCAATCAATGGGACACCTTAGAACTAACAGATCCAGATTTCTAGTAAATGTTTGCTGATTAGATATTTTACCTTGATACCCCAATCATACTCGGGGCCACCAGGGTTATGGCTTGCACTCATTATAAAGCCACCATTTGCCTGCGGATTTAACTTTAAGTGTCATTCAAAAATAGCAAGAAAAAAAGAAAATAAAAAAAATTAAAACAACATTGTCACCTTTCTTTTCCGTATTATAGCAGATACAGCCGGAGTGGACAGTATACCGTCCCTGCCAAATATAGATTCTTCATCCATATATGTCAACTACTTTATTTTCTCAAAGAGCAAAAAAATATGGACAAGATTATGCCAGAGTTAGGGAAACACAAGAAAATGGATTGAAACAAATCTACCTATATGCTAACACTAAATAAAAAGTGGAAGAATATGTAATCTCAGAACAAATGTCATTATGGAAAATTATCATAAGAATTGATTGCAAGAAGATATGGTTCATGGAGACTGTAATTTATAAGCATAGGTGACAAACAATGAGCTACGCATTTCAGAATTAACATTTGGAAATGCACAGGAACATAGAACAGTAAATTGAGAAAAGAATTCTTTTTCAAGCAATACTATCACTAAGACATGAAATTTGAAATATCCATTTGTGCTATGATGAACATCTGGATTGCTTTTAAAAGTGTAACTTGGGAAACTCACTTGCCAACCAATATTTTACCAACACCATTAGCCGCAGCAATTTTAATGATTATCTGCATTGTAGATTAAGATGCATTAGAGATCAGAAAACCCAGCTAGTTTTCGGGAATCAGGATACACATGAAACACAGAAATTATATGCAACCTGAGCAGCTTCTCGATTGAAATATCGACCATCACCTCCTAAGACTAAGAGGCCATTCTTATAATCCTCCAACGGTAAAGCATTAAACAATGCCTGTATTGAAATATCACAAAACAATTGCACAAAATTGAGTACACTTGCAATTCAAAATCAGTGCAAGTTCTGAGAATGAGAGGAACCATACCTGTATCCAATTGCCAAGATAATTTTCCTGCATAAACACTTTAACCTATAGACAAAAAAGAAACAGAAGTCATCAAGATGAACAGTATGCATTAAAAAGTTAAGGCATAGTACAAGAACATGCCCTTTTAACTTGCCTCAACTAGCATCTACGCCTCCAACTTGAGGAGTGAAAAAATACACTCTTAAACACTATATAATTGAACAAGTAGACACACATTCTACATGGCATTCTACGTGGCAATTTGCAACCTATAATGCCATGTAGACTGTGCGTAGCACTTGCCCTTACCCTACCTTTGAGTGTCATGGAGGTTTTCCTATTGATTTTTGGCAACACTTGACGCAAGCAGAGTTTAAAATTTAACAAAACCAAAAGAAAAAGCACCTTTTTGCGTAGACCACTGGTACCGGTCTTTTGACCTTCAATAGGCTTTGTTGGAACTGAATTAATCTGCAATTCTCAAGTAAATCATACAATTGGTAACACAAAAATATACACAGATAATTGGAAGGAAGAAATTAGAGACCTTGAGACCCTGAGATTGGGCAATTGACGTAGAAGGAGATGATGACGAGGCACTGACAACGAAAGGAACAGGTGAAATTTTCCGAAAAGAGTATTTGAAGGAAGGCGATTTCGGGAAATTGAGAAATCTAAGGTGATGAGAGGAACTGATCCCACCAAACAACGATCGTGTCGATGCCAATGCAGTCTCCATAGCTTGTTACTGGAAACAGAAGAGGGAAGGAAAATTCGTTTCAGTTCAAAAATCAAATATAGAGTAAGGAGTTTTCATTTGAATGGAAGGGGAAAATGAGGAGCAGTGGATATTCTTGAGAATACATCGGAATTGCATAGCCGCCACATGCTAGACACATTGCTTATCGGCACAATCACTCACGCTTTATGTCACCCTCTTCACGTGAACTTCCTCTTTTTTCTCAAAATAATAATAATTAAAATTTGCAAATAATTGCTCAATAGTGAAATAAATTTTTGTTGAATGTAAATATTTCAAAGTGTTCCAATAAACTATGTCTAAAATGACGGACCATATTCCTCGGGGAAACATTCCAAAATGTCCACCGACGATATACAACAATGGACAATCAATGAACGATCCATATATTTCACCATGCAACGTTTCAAATTGACAATATTCCATCACTTATAGTGTCATTATTCATTTCTTTTACAAATTATAATAATTAAAGGGGTTATATGTATTTTATCCAATGCTTCTTCTGTCTCATATGGGAATTTTTCATTTTATATGGTTATTAGAAAATTATTAATGCATTATTTATTATTTTATCCTTTAAAAAATTTTTGTGAACTTCATGATTTTATTTTCACTTAAATAATATAAAATTTAGATAAAAATAAAAACTCTAAAAATCTTTATAGAAAGAAAAAAGTTATTTATATTAGATAATATTTTAAAATTTTAAATAAAATTACTCACATTTTCATGTTAGTAAATAAAACTTTATAGAACATCATCCAATAGATCCCCTTAAATCACCTACTCTTTTAATAATCGACTATAAAAGTAAATTCATAACCAAAAAGATCTTAAAAAAACTCTAAAAATGACAACTAATTTTTTTCAAACCAAAAAGCAAAGGCACAAGGGTTGTGCGCCTAACCCCAATGTTGTGCCATAACAATGTTATTTAATAGAAGAAACAACAACCTAGGTGGTGCACAACCCGCCACAACAGGATTATTCTCACTATGGTGGTGCCTCCATGATGGGACAATCACGGATTAAGTTAAAAAAATCTCAAATTCATTTTTATTTCTTCCACGGCGTCCTTGAGAGACGACTAGAAACAACCTAGGGTTATTTCTCTCTGTTTTTCATCAATTTTACGGTTAACCCCTTATTTGGATGGTTGTTACCGTTATATTATATTATATTATTAGTTTAAATATAATATTTATTTTAATTGTTATTTGAATTCCATATATCATATCGTTTAATTCCATCATTAGGTAACGATGAAAATACTTATTTTGTATAACGATCGATTTGGTGTGATTGCGTTGTTACTTTAAATTTTTTTTTTATTTTTAATTTTATTTATTTAATAATTCTACTTTACCCTATTTTTCATGGTATCTACTATATATCCTTCAATTTCTTATAAGTTTATCATTCAAATTATGGATGTATGAAATTATATAACGACGAAGAACAATGCGATGTATCCAAACATTCTAGTCATCAAAACAATATTGTACGATACGATATGATACAATATAATATAATACAACACAATACAATACAATACATTAGGAAACAATACATAACAACCATATAAACAAAGTGTTAAGGTAAGCAAATCATTTTCCTAACTTATAATTTGATTCCTAAATCTTAGATACTAGGAGAAATTGTCGTAGGAAAGGATCTAGACTTACAATTAATGATGGATGAAAATTCTAGTTAGGGGAGATGATCATGAAAATGGTTAAGGGTTAGAATTTTAATATAATTCGGATAAGTTAGGCCATTGTTGTTGATTATATTTTTTCTTGATTATTTATAGACCAAGTATGAGGCATGATTTTGGAAAATGGCAAAGCTCCAATTATATAGAGTTCAAGGCTTGAATTCAAGGTAATAGTTTAATAATTCCATGGTGTAATATATGCTTGTTAACTACTTCATGATATTTCTTGCATGTATATGAAAAAGGAAATGATGATATAAAGTTAATTAATAATTTCTCATGATCAAATTGCATGCAATTAACCTATTATTTGAACTTGGCAATTATGAATTATTCATTGTGGTTGCTATTGTGATTGCGATTACGATTGTGATTGTGATTGTGTTTGTACTTGTGGATCAGGTGTCACACTCCGACATATTATTGGATTGAATATCATAGTCCAATACATTATTGAATTAGATGTCATGTTTCGATATATTAGTAGATCAAGTGCCCATTTTGATACATTATTGTATTAGGTGTTATATTTCGATACATACCTTGTTTGGGTGTGGGTTTCTTAAGAGGACCATTGTCAGAATTACATTTGAATTGACAAATCTAAAATTGATATATTTAGTATGAATTGTGAACATTGTGATTTTAAGTATATATATGACCTAATGTATTTTAGTTTCTTGTTACATCTCATTCATTAGAATAGTCGTGTGATCCTACCAGTACACTGTTATTATGTGTACTAATACTGCACTTGCTCTTTTTTGATTGAGTACAGAGCTTCTTCAGGTATCTGCTGACAAACCTTAGTTAGGTGAATCTTAATTCTAGAATTCAAAGGTGGGCCAGTGTCTTTTAAGCTACCATAGATTCCTTCACTGTCTTAATCCACTTATTTCTAGACTCAAACTTTTATTTATGCAATTATTCAATTTTTGGAGTTGCATCCCCTTGTGTTAGACTTGTAGTTAAAGTTTTGGTATAATGATTTTCAATTTCTGAGTAGTATTTTACATTGTTAAGTTTTGTTTGAGTTTATGGGAACTCAATTAGTTTTTATTATTTTAACTTGCTTCCAAATTTTAATGTATGAATTGTGTCAGTTCAATTAATTGGGTTAGATTATGGTTCTCCCACCAAATGGTTAGTGTGGGTGTCACTCACGTTCCATTCAGGTGTCATTACATATTGATGTGTTGTCAAAATACAGTACTTTTGATATTTTAAACATAGAATTTTGTATGTTTTCTAGCGACTTTTAGTAGACTTGATTTGTGTTTATGTTGTTTTTATAGGAATACAAGGCTTGGAATGTTTTTATGAGGATTATTGAAGTTTACAGTTTTTTGCTATGGTGTCGTGGTTTGATCCACGAACCATTGGTGATTGTTTGTGGTTTGAAATCAAAGTTAAGAAGATTTTATGAAGATAAGTTGACGGTTAATAGGACGGCCCGTGGTTCATTCCAGACCCGTGGTCTTGATCATGGTTCAAATTATAGAGTTTCAGAAAATTAGCAAGACGAAGAAGATCACGACCCGTAGTCCAAACTACGAGTCGACATGAGGTCTCTTATATTACACCCAGTTTTTAGTAAGGTAGTCGACATCTCAGTCACGAGTCGTGGACTATTTCACTAGTTGTAGTACATGAAGAGAGTGTAATAAATGAGAAGATATGTTTCTCAAACTAACAATTAATAATTTAGGTATAAAACTTGTACTTTTGATAATCTATATCTATACTATATTAAAAGTGTGAAAATCCGTAATAATATTGTTTGAACTTTTTGCCTTCCATTAGAATACTCCTCTTTAGACAAAATCGTCTTTTCACATATTTTTTAGAATTATTATTTTAACAATATTAAATATAAATAAAAAAAATCTCTACACAAAGGATCCTTTTCCAACTAAAATAAATTGGTGTAAAGAAAATTAGTCAAAAAGAAAAAATAAATTAAAAGGGAAAACAATTCTAGTCAAAAAGAAAAAAAAATTAAAGGAAAAATTAAATAAAGAAAAATCACTACCCAAAGAATTCTTTTCCAACTAAAATGTACTTGGTGTAAAAGAAAATTAGTCAAAAAAAAAAAAAGAAAAAGAAAACATGTGTGAAAAAAAAAATTTAAGGGGAAAAACTTCAGGAAAATTTTCCTTTTTTTAGGAAAAAATCTCTACACAAAGAATCTCTTTTCAACTAAAATAGACTTAAAGTAAAAAAAAATAGTCAAAAAAGAAAAAAATAAAAGGAAAACAACATGTGAAAAAGAAAAAATTGAGGGAAAAAACTTCAGGAGTTTTCCTTTTTTTTTCAGGAGTATGGTTAATTTTATTTTATTTTTGTTGACACCCAATTTTTACCCTCCACGGTGTCAAATTAATCACCGAGCTTTATTTTATTTTTAACGATTTTTGAACCATTATTTATTAAAATAAAATTAATCCGGGCGCGTGTGGTACACGTGCCCCCAATTCCCAAATATACTCCACCCTTCATCAAATCTTCTTCTTCTTCCATTTTCACCTTCACAACCAGAAAGAAAACCAAAACCCTAGTCGCCGCCGCTGTCGTCCCTTCATTCCCCGAACCACCGCCGACCGCTTTCCCATTTCTTTCCCTCTTCTTCTCCTTCAAACAACCCAGAAAATCAATGACAAAAAACCAGAAAACCAGCGCCGCATACCTCGAGACCTCTGTCAAACCCGACAACATCCCAACGGTCTTGTCCCCCACACGAATCTAAGTGGGAATCAACCGACCCTGTTTTCTTCAAATTTGAATTCAAAATCGCCCTATATAATCTCCTCTTCTTCGACATTTTAAGGGGGGAACGAGTTGAAAACAGAGGAGAAGTAAAAAAAAATGTTTTGTCGATTTTCCAATCGTTTTTAATCTCGAAAACCTTAGTCAAAATCTTGTTTGTCGATTTATAAGCCAGAACAGTTTCGGAGCCAAGAATGTCTAAAAAATCTGACTCATAGTGGTGCGAATTCGTCTTCGTCGAGCTCGTCATCCCAGTTCGTTACACCAAAAAAGGTAATAACCCAATCCCGCTTTTTATTCGAGTCTCGGGTATTGTGACTGAAAATGTTCGCTGAGGTTGTTCATATTTGCATTTAGCTCATTTTGATTAAAATGCTCTGTTGTGATGAAGTTGATGTTGTGATGCTACTGTCATTTGGTCGTTAACACATTTCTGGAACTGTTTGTGATGTCATTAGCTGACTAGATAGACGTGTTTAAGTCGATGTTGTGTTTGGTTTTTTATCGATCTTATGGTTGAATTGGTTTGTTGTCGATGATTGAGCTCAAAGATTAATGTTGACTGAGGTGTTTTGACTAGTAAAAATGATCTTGTTCAAGATATGCTTCAATCATGTTATAACTAGCTTTGATGATGGATTATTTCCTTGTGAACGAGACCTGCCTAGAACTGCTGTATTAGGACGCCTTTTGTGGATTGTCGTTAATCATTTCTGACGAAGTTTTGATTCAATTCTTTTGAACATTTCATGTTTTAAGAGTTAAACTTTGGTATGAGTTGCAATTTTCAGACTTATGGTATTATGAGAACTTTCCTGTTCTGTGAGAGGTCTTTGGTCTACTTCGTGTTGCTGTCATATTCATGCTTCCCTTGGCTTCGGGTGGGTTGTCAGTTGTGGTTTACTTGAAGGTTATTACGTCAA